>OX424573.1:24901655-25162912 GCA_949152435.1 Gastracanthus pulcherrimus | reverse complement strand
TGAGTGGAAGTATAAATGCATGGGTGGAAAAATAAATTCATAGGTAAATAGTTGGATGCGTGGGTGGATGGATAAATGCGTGGGAGCAGGGATAAATGTGTAGGTAGATGGATAAATGAGAGGGTGTATGATAAATGCGTGGGTGAAGGGATAATTGCGTGGGCGAAAGGGTGAATGCGTGGGTGGATGAATGAATGTGTTGATGGAGGGGTGAATGCGTGGGCGAAAGGGCGAATGCGTTGGTGGATGAATGAATGTGTTGATGGAGGGGTGAATGCGTGGGTGGAGGGATAAATGCTTGGGTGGATCGGTGAATGGGTGGGTTGATGGATAGATGCGTTTGTGAATAGGTGGACGCGGAGGTGAAGTATAAATACGTGGCTGTACGGATGAATGCATGGGTGGATGCATATATGCGTAGGTGGGGGGAAAAAGGTGTGGATGGATATTCATGGGTGGGTGGATAAATGCGTGGGTGGAGGGTCAATGCGTGGGGTGGATAGGTGAATGCGTGGGGATTGAGGGGATTGATGGATAGATGCGTAGGTGGATAGGTGGATACGGGGGTGCAGGGATAAATGCGTCAGTAAAGAGGTGAATGCGTGAGTGAATAGGTAAATAGATAAATAAATAGATATACTTTTTATTTTGAATTCATCAAAAAATTTACATAATAATATCTACATTTAATTAAAAATAAATAAGCACATGTAATATACCTATCAAGTTGAAAGAAGTAAAGTACCCATACATTCATCAGCCATGTACAAACAACCATTCATGCTTATAAATACATTCATAGTTAAACAGATTTAAATAAATTAAGTCAATTATAATAAATTATAGTACATTATGCATCAAGGGAGTAAAGTGGGCAATGTACGCACCGTGTGACGTTGCCGACCGAGCGAAGCGAGGTCGGCATTTCACACAGTGCATGCTTGCCTACTGTACTCCAGAGGTGCGTATACTACTTTTCACCACACCCCCGTAAAGAAATGACTGTACGCATCTCAGCAGGCCGTACAGTACCCCATGCTCTGCCTAGAAGTAAAGTGACTTGCGTACGCGCGACGCGCTGTTTTACCGCTCGAGACGCAGTCGAGAGCGGAAAAAGGCGCATCGCGCATGCGCAAGTCACTTTATTCCCTAGGCAGTCCATGCGGTACTGTACGGCCTGCTGAGAGGGCGTACAGTCAGCACTTTACGCGCAGTGTGGTGAAAAATAAATTAAATAAGTTAAGACAGATACAGTAATTTAGGTCTGTATATGTATCATAAATACAAGTATTCAGGTACTCAAATTAATTGGCCACCGCTGTTGTCTGAGATATCTTTTTAGAGCTGTTTTAAATTTACATAACGAAGGCAGATATCTCACACTGCATGGGAGGGAGTTCCAGAATCGCGAACCTTGGGCTCTAAACGAATAGAGACCCGTATCTGTGCGCGATCCTGGAACCGAGAGCTCTTTCACACCATTCCTACCAAAGGTACTGGCTGTATTTTTTCCAAAGAGAGCCGCAAGTTACGGAGGTTGTACCATGTTAATTGCTTTATACAATAACAGCCCCTCAAAATACGCTCTTCTTTCTTTTATATTAAATCAGCCAAGGTATTTCGTGTGAGGAGTGATGTGCTCGTCCCTCTAGACACCCCATATGTATCTCACATATGAATGTTGAAGCCTTTGCAGTTTGGTCTCAAGTTCTTCCGACACGTCAAAATAAACCACGGAACAGTAATCTAAATGAGGTACTATCAGTGCACATGCAAGCTGTTTTCGCAACGCCTCGGTGGTGCATCAACGAAAACATCATAAGCTCTAGAGAGCACGATTAACTTTCTTACCTACCGCATCTACTTGCGGTTTCCACGTAAATTTTGAGTCCATGACAACACCGAGGTTAGTGATAGTGTCAACAAAGCGCACGTATACACCATCCTGAAACTCAATGCCAGGCAAATCAAGTTTCCGTAATTGGTTGATATTATGTTCAGAGTCAAAGACGATTGCCTTTGTTTTGCCGAGATTAAGCCGCAGTCCAGCTGCATAGCCCATTCTGACAGTGCCCTCGCCACAGCCGACATGCGTCTAATGCCCACATTAAGATCCTGCCAGGTCACTTGAGTATATGTTTGCAGGTCGTTACCATATAGTAAATGTCTGACACCACCACCACCCAGTGCATCTTGTAGGTCGTTAATGTACAGACTGAACAGCTAGGGTCGAAGGACTGAACCCTACGGCACACCTAGATTGGTGGTTAGCCAATCTGATTCCCCGTTATTATTTATAATTACTTTTTGTCTACGACCGATAATATATGACTTGAGCGACTGTATAACTCCCCTTGAAAAACCCCTGCGTATCAGCCTACGAAGTAAATTGGATTGTGAGATGGTATCAAACGCCTTACTAAAGTCCTACAGCAGTAGTATAGTCATTAATTTTTTCTTGTCATTGATACAGTCCGAATATCCTCGGTTAATTTCAGTAGTGCTGTCTGCGTGCTATGAAACTGTCGAAAACCGGTTTTCGTTGTATCGAGGATCTTTTTAGTTTTTAAGAATTCTGTAATCTGGTTATGAACTATATTCTTCAGTACCTTGGAGAGAAAGCTCAGTAGTGCTATTGGGAGAGAATCTGATACGGTAGAGGGAACTGGCGTATTTTAAGTGGCGCTAAGTGAGCTCTCCTCTAGATCTCTCGGAAAATACCCCTGGACAGAGAGGAGTTAAAGACTCTGGCAATGTGATGGGAGAAATAGGCAATAGCTAGGACTACGTCCGATACTGTTACTTCTTTAAAAACAAAACCGTCATCACTGGCTGAGTCCAGGATGCTATCTAATTGAATGTCGTCTTCGCTCTGGGAGATTGATACACCCGCAAAGTGCGAGTTCAGCTCACCCGGCGAGAATCCATGAAGCTCCCCTCTTGTCCTTGGCAGGAGCCCTAAGGCTTTTATTTTCCTCCAAATATCCCTGTTAAAAAAATGAGATTAAAGTCAATAAAAAAAATCTATTGCATTTGATGCTAAATCTTAATTCTGGTAAGTGCAATAGAAATATATATAATCTTTAGAATTCAATTCAAAACTATTAGATCTATGTTTATAAAAATATATTGAAAAAAATACATTTTCTTTGATTATCTATTGATTTGAATAGGTATTTAGTCAATTCAATGCAATTGGTATCAATTAATTTTTATCATTTTATAGTATTAATCGAATTTAATATAACAAAAAAGAATTAAGATTTAGCATTATAATATAATGCATGTCAATTGATGCATGTCAATTAAGTTTAATAGAGATTTAACTAATTAAATGTAATTATTTTTTATTCATGTCTATAGATCGAATATTTTATCTAATATCTAATTATTTTGTGTAATTGTATTCTATAGATTGTATTTGTTATTTAATGCTATGAAAAAATTAGAATTAAAATGTAGCATAAAAAACTATATAATTATTTTCTATTGAATTTAATAGGGAAGAATACCGATTTTTAGTTGACAGAGTATTCTTGTAGATCGAGGTATAGTTTCTTTGGAAACTTATGGAATTTTCACGATATCTTCAAAATGAAAGAAGTTATAGTTAAATCTTTAAATACGTTGTGACGTCACTCCGGTCGGCACCTTTAATATTTTAACGGTGTGACGTCACTCAAAGGATTTTTAATACACTATAACTTTTGCAAATTAAGTTTTCTTTTTTAATTTCAAAAAAATAAACACAAAAGATATACGTTGGCTTAGATTCTCTATCAAATGCACAATTAGTGCCGATCAAAAAATAAATTTTGTATTCTTTCCTATTCCCTTGTATGGGGCTTATGAGTTTTCACGATCAATATGAGGCCAATTGAATAAAGGTGGTTTCATAGAAAATACGTATATTATCAAAAAGTAATGGTACAGTTATAAGTAATAATTTAAATAATTTAAATAAAATAAATAAATATTACACATGTAATTTGTACGATTTGTCGAAAATAGCATGAAACAATTTGTTTATGCTTACGATAAATTAATTCCGTTTGGAGTGAGATTAACCTAATTAATACCTAATATTACTTTCTTAAATATCAACCGAGAGAACCTTTTATAAAAGTATTATTTATAGTAGATTAAGGTAATGATTCATTGTGTAGACGATAAGTACAAAAAGTTCAAAGTGTACCATTTTTTATTAATGTTAATTATTCTAATTCATGAAAACTTTCACAATTTACATGCAAAATTGGGGACATCTTGAATTTTAAATTTAAAATTAATTTATTGTTCTAATAAATTAACATTTGAATTATTTGTAAAAAAACCACTGACAATTGATTAGCATGTAGCTTCCTACAATTTCATAAACTGTTCCATGATAATTCGCACATGTACAGAATTGAATAAAAAGTTTGTTTATCAAGTTCATTTACGGCTTGTACGGATAAAGTGCATTTAAATCTATTCATTTTTTATACTCATAGAAATTGACTAAAGTCAATTAATAAAAAAGATATTCGCAAACTACACAATTTAATAACAAGTATGTTTATCAAAGTTAATTTAAGTTGATTCCCGCCTAATATGAATAAACTGCATTAAATTATATTGATTTCCTGTACTTATAGGAATTGATTAAAATCAATTAATGAGAAAGGTATTTGCAATCTACAGAATTCAATAGAATGTGTGTTTATTAAAGTTTATTGAAGTTGATTCGCGGCTTATACGAATAAACTATATTTAAATCTATTGATTTCCCATACTCATAAGAATTGATTCAAGTCAATTCATAAATAAAGTATTCACAACCTACAAAATTCAATAAAATTTTCATTTATCAAATGTGATTTAAGTTAATTCAGGGCTTATACGAATAAGCTGTATTAAAATCTATTCACGTTTGGAATTCATAAAAATGAATTAATGTGGATAGAAGTTTTATAGTCAATTTATACATTGAATTAGATAAATTCAAATAGTATTGGAATATATTAAAATTTATTGAACTGTATTATCTAAATTGTAATTAAATACAATACGAAAAAAAATGAACTATTCTGTTATAGAAGTCGATTTAAATATATAGAAATCAATACTAAATATAGGGATTAAACTAAATAGCAATTAAAGTTTATTAATCACAATTCATTTTCAATTGACTTGGTTTCTGGTAGTCAATTCAATCAATTAAAATAAATTTAATTCAATAAAATTTGAATTTTTTTAATTGACTTCAATCGCATATTTTTAGCAGGGTCCTCCCCTGAAATCAATAGTACATTTCGACACGGGTTCTCGTTTCGGAGGCAAATAATCTACTTCCGCACTACTTAGTTTCGAACCGTATTTTATTCCACGAGCGCCGAAAAATCATATCAAAGTTGTGATTTCGAGATTAGAGTGGACTAAAAAATATTAATCTATAGTTTTCTTTGATATTTATATTCAGTAGTACGTTAGATTACAGTACTATGCTAGATATAACAATACTGGTTACTGTATTACAGTAATTGTCATAAACTGAGTAAATAATAAAAAAAAATTCTTTATTCGTGTAATTACAAAATCTTACCCATAAAAATGACTGTTTTTTATACATGTATAACGATTATTTAAAAACGCCTTAACTGATTTAGAATATTGTTTTTTTTTATTTGAAAGAGGGTGGTCCTAAGTTGATCTCTTGAACAAATCAAGCCAGTATACCTGGCTAATATTATTTTTCTTTTCAATAAAAGAACAGTTTTTTTGTAAATAGGACCATCTTCAAAGAAATTGAAATTGGATTTTAGCGCAGTTTGGAACAGTCATTTCTATATTAGGAATTCTATAAACAAAAAAAATAAAGAAGTAATATTGGATTCTCGTACGATCTGAAAACCAACTTTTAGTAAGGTATTTTGTAATTTTTTACTGAGCTGTTTACTCCGTTGATTTATGAAGGAAATAAGGTCGTAGTCGGGTGAACATTAATGAAATTACCAGGCTTATAAGCTTTTATTAATCGGTTTTATTACACGTTAATTACCACTTACAGTAGATCTAGTGTGTAAGTCAAGTAATCGTAATAATCAATACACGTTACAGCATTAATGCATGGTTCAGAGTGGCCTCTCTCCGGTTTAGCGATAAAGGACCCGAACGAAAACAATAACGGCTTTGCACGAATCCAAGTTTGTAGTAACATACAAATAAATACACGAACTTACTTTTTACTTAGAGCATAGAGAATCGGAGATTCTTCACAGTGACAATTTTCATATTTTTTGTTTTGTTCATCTCTCTCCTCTCTTTGGTAAATTCCGTCGCGCTTGCGTCTCATAAATGCGTGTAGTAACGTTGTTTATATTAAATTGATTTATGCATATCTGTATATATTTATATATAACTATTTATATATATAAGTGATCATATTCTCTTTTACAATTTCCGTTATCTTTCTGTATTTCCGTCGCTTCATCCAGTTTCATTTCTCCTGACCTTTCTCCTTCTCTACACGTTAATTCTCTATACTCGGAAAGTCCCGCGAGACTCCCCACACGCAGGGATTCGCAATGCAATTGTTCACCCCGTACGCAGGTCATACAACAACAGCGTTAAGAGCTCCGCGTCTCTTATGCGCAATTAAGTCCAAGTCCCCGACGGCTTTTGTCGCCCCCTCTCTAATGTACCCTTCCTTCCTTTCTTCTAATTAATTTACGCATCGTAGTCCAATACGTACGGATTGCTGCAGTCGATAACAAAATAAAACTATATATAATATTAAACGCTACAACAGTCAGCAAGCGAAACTGGTAAAACGTAATACCTCGCGCGATAAGGAAACTTTTGTCATAATGATTGAGCCTTAAAGTAAGTCTCGTCTCGCGGCGAGATACTACGCTTCCTTCTACCGCAATAATTAATATGTATAATCATCGATGAATGATCGACGTTTTTTTACTCCTTACTCTCTCTCTCTCTCTCTTTAATCTCGAGATCAAAATTATACAAACACCTCTTCAAGGTTCGCTCAATAATAATAATAATAATAATAATAATAATAATAATAATAATAATAATAATAATAATAATAATAATAATAATAATAATAATAATAATAATAATAATGATAATAATAGTAATGATAATAATTATAATTATTATAATAATAATTATGATAATAGACAATATCTTCAATGGCTTTGAACGATTAACAAAAAGATTGTAGCTTGCATATAGCGCGAGCTGCACACACACACAATTTCTCTCTCTTTCTCTCTCTTTTTCTCGACTAGAATTCATACTGTTGAACGTTGAGCGCCTGCCTCCTTTCTCTCAAGCGCGCCGTCGTCGTACATATAATTATGTAATGCTCGACGCGTCTTCGAAATACGATCGATGATCGTTGGGCTCTCTTCTTTCTCTCACTCTGTCTCTCTCTCTCTCTAAATATATAAAAATATCTACGGAGAAAAGAGCAGGGAGCTGCAGCGCGCGCGGCTCTGCGGCTGTTGGGCTGCGTACAATAATAATGCACTTGTCCGCGACGAGGTGGTCCGACGCGCGCCGTATTTACAGGGAAAGCTGCGGCCGGCCTCGCCTCGAGCAGGTGTCCGTCTGTGTGCATGTCTCTCTGTTTCTCTGTTTATATTCCTGCTTTTCACTCGTGTTTGCGTGTGTGCCTGTTTCTGTGTATGTGTCCGTGTGTGGCTGTGTGTGTCTGTGTTCAAGTCGTGCCGCAGAAGCGCGATAACAAATCGCTGCCGTGTATAACTTACAATACGTCGAGGTACAACGGGCTTTTGCATCGTCGGAGAGCTCTCGAGCTCTTTACGCATTTAGCCTGCGCAGCCTCGCGTCTTAATAATCTGCCTAGCTCGCCTTCGCGTTCGCTCGTTTCTCTCGCTTCGTGCGGTTTCTTTTACATTTTGTCAATTTTTTTTTCTTTATTCTTTTTTACGTCGTTTCACACTTGTTTTGCTTTGATGCATGCAACGATAGCAGCGGCGCGTGCTCTACACCTAGAAACGTCAAGGGGAATGTATGTTTCTTCCAGAATACCAAAGCATATATACGAAGAGGGGTTTAGTTTCTCATTGTATTCTCTTTTATTTCTCTTTTATATTAATGTCAAATTTGTTTTCTTTGGCTCATTTCGTCCTCCTCGCTACATTTTGTCCTTTGAAAAGACCGACTGCAGAGTATATCGCGCGATCAGCGGGAATGGAAATCGCGTGCGCGCTCTTTATTGCATTGAAAATCATTGTCCTTGTGTGCTGGCTCGCTGGCCGTGCTTCTATGTGGACGATCGAGCTTTTCGTCTGCTCCTCTCGCTCCCTCTTTTACTCCCCGTCCGCGTCTCCGTCTCTTATCCTTTGAATTCACTTTGTCCTGACACTCGCGCGCTTTCCGCCTGGGATTTCACGATTTATATCCGCGGGCTTGAATAAATATGAGAAACAAACAGAAGAAGAAGGAGAAGATGAAGAAGAGGAGGAAGAGGAGGATGAGGAGGAGGAGGAGGAGGAGGAGGAAGGAAGTTGTTTCGCAGTGTCGGGGTGAAAACAGAAGAAAAGGAAGGGAGAGTTTCTCCCCGGTCTCTCTCTCTCTCTCTCTCTCTATCTATGGGAATGATTGTTGTTTCGGTTTAGTTTTGCACTGTGTTATAGGTGCGGAATGCTTCGCTTCGTTTGTTCATTCATTCGTTCTGTGTCGTTATTCGAATGACGGCTCGGCCGCGCGCACGCTCGACTGCGGCAACGTTTCGCGTTGAGAAACGCCCAGTGAGCATGTGGTGTATCTCGCAAATTCTCAGTCGAAAACAATCGGAAAGCCAAAGCTACAGAAATCCCGCGATTCGAGGGCAGAGTGAGAGCGATTCAGCATGATCCTCGAGGCCTTGGCGACGACGCCCATCATCTCGGCCAGCGAGTCTGCCACTCACTTGGCTTGGGCCTGAGTGTCCGTGAGACCGCCACCGCCGGTCGCCGTTACTGTGGGGGGCGTCGGTATGCCGTTGACTCCGGGTCCTTTGCGCGCCAGCTTCGACCTGCCAAAGTGCGTTTATACTATTACGCTACAATTCTTTTTATTTTTATTAAAATCTCAGTGTGTATATATTATGTATATTATATAAATCGAATAATAGATCATGATTACTCATTTATAATGAAATGAGCAATTGAGCACATTTTGGAAGAAGTACTTATATTGATTTTAGTGAATTTAGTACTTCTTTATACTTAATTTTAAAAAATTACTCATCAGTTACATTAAATATGCCAATCAAGTTGCGTGGTAAGAACGCATAATAAACGCATAGTCACTCAAATATAAGTCTATTACCAGTAGTGACATTCGAGTTTAATCGGACAATATAGTTTTATTATCGAAGTTCATCATTTAAAATTTTTATCGGCTCATGAAAAAAAATTCTTTTTTCTAGTTTAAGTCAGGCTGGCCTCCTTTAGTTACTTTAGCTTACTTTACGACATCATTTTCAAAGTAACACAAGAATAATTATTTTAGTAAACAATAAAAAATAAATTTACCTTATTTGACCTGCCAACAGAGGATTAATTGCGTAAAGCCAATCGTACACTTCCTTATCGCCTAAAGTCTGAAGGAGGTAACCCCGGTGCTTCGTTACAACGCTGAAATTTAAATAGTAATTATTAATAATCAATTGTTTTTGAATAAGACTGCAAGTGCTGAAATAAAGTTAAACTTACCTAAAAGTATTGGGTACTTTGACCATAGCTAACTGGTCCTCCGAGTATTCTACTTGCGCGGTCGCTAAGTTTATCAATGCTCTTTCGACGGGATCCTTCTCATCCCGGAATATGAAAACGTATGGTCTGCGAACCGACTATAAATACCAATACAAACACAGATTAGTAAGGATTAGAATATGTATATATAAGTGCATGCCCCACCTCCAAAACAAGACTATGACAACTTGAAATCATGGGCTTGTAAGTCTGACAGCGCTGTTTTGAGGTTCAACGTGATCATGAATCTCTTTTTAATGATTTCCTTAAGGTACAATTATAATGATTTTTATTTTCAAATAATCAAGTTAAAAATATTTAGGGTTCTCATAGTCTTCCTCTGTGGAGATATGTGTTAGGAAGTACAGTAAAACTTTGTCATGATTAATAAGAAATTTTGATCCCGATAAACTAGAAACGAAAATCTCGCGAGTATAAGTTTGCTACAGTATAAGAATTGAGATTTAAAAATTGAGGAGAAATGAACGGGAGCAAAAGAGAGGAAAGGAGGGCCGAAAGTGCAACTCACCACCCATCGCTTCTTCCATCCGTTAGTCTTATGCTCTAGTACGTTGAGGTAGCCTTTCCTTGCGATGACCGGGCTGATGCGTATCTCCTCGACCTCGGGTACGTAGAGCACGAGGCTCTCCTTGAGGGGCGAGGTCGAGCCCAGTGGCGCCGGGGCGAGCGAGCCCCCGTGACCGCTGTTCGCCGAGTCTCCGCCGCCGCCGCCCACCAGGATGCTCTCCTGCAGTTCGTGCAGCCTCGCGCGCTCGGGCGAGCTCAACCTAAAGATGCACGACTTAGACCTGCTCTTCACTATTATTCCTGCGGACTGCAAGTAACACCTCTCCTGTATCACCCGAGACGCGCTCCTCTCGCTTCTTTCTAGATTCTCTCTCTTTTTTTTGCTTCTCTGCTCTGTTCTTTTGTTTTTTTTCTTATTACTTTACGTACTCAGCGGTTGTCTATCATTATCAAAGCAAGCGAGTCCTCCGAACTTTGTGTGTACGTGTCTGTGGGTGGATGAGAGCTATATGCTGGGCTCGATGATTTACTCGCCAATCGAGTTTATGACTTCGAGTGACTGATCCAACGCTTTACCGGGTGAGAGAGCTTTGGTACATGTGGGTATTATGTTTTGTATGTTGCAAGAAACTCGTAAAACAGTGGTTTCAAATGAGGAATTTCTTAATGAAACGAAAATTTAACCAATTGTTGTGATTTCAAAAGGTGAAATGTCGATCTGCTTGTATTTGGCTCTCAGTTAAGGTAGGTCTTTCTTTTTCAAATTTTGGAATGCATGGAAAGATAAATAAAGTCTGGTTTCATATGATTCTACATAAATTATAAAGGAACATTCTAAATTTAGAAACTTTTACGCTGCTGAGACTAATGAAATTGGCATTTTATCGGTAAGATTTTTTTGTCATAAAATGTAATTAAAGTAGAACTGTAAAAATTATTCAAGAATATAGAATAAAGAGCAATTTGCCATAAAAAGTACAAGAAAATGGATTTTCAAAAAAGTTATTCATTCGCGATTATTTGATCAATATGGCATTATTTATAATCTCATTTCATACAGATGTTAATTTTAAGAAAGGCCCATTTCTTCTTATTAAAAACATATTTCTGAGTCCAAAACAATCCAATCAAACACTCCAACTTTACTGATAATCTAAATAAATAACTAAACAAATGAGTGATATGGACTAAAAAAGCTGCTTGAGCTGCTGCCGTAATAGATGAGTAGTTAGGTGCCTATTATGTAGGAAAGAAAAAGTCTCACCAATGTGTAGATTACATAAGCGGTATAGCGCATCGAGGCAGAGACAACCGCTACAGGGCGTTTCAGGCATACGAGGAAAAAGTTACCTGCTCGTAATCGTATAATCGGGGATATACTGACTCTTGGGATGAGGAGGAGACGACGGAGGACATCATCGAGGCGGTTATGTCGCTGATCGTGTCGTCGCCCGGCGACACGTCCGACAGAACTATCGGCTCCTTGTTCGGTATTCTGCCCTGGATCAGCTTCACGTACTTGCTCGCGACCTCCTTCTCGCGCTCGTTCATCTCCCACGGCTCGTACACGTCTTTGCTCGTCGATTTCTTCAGCTTCACCGGGCTGGCGTGCGGCTCGTTCGTCGCTTTTGCCACCATATTGCAGACTTCCTATGATTTTCGTTTTTTTTCGGTCAAATATCCGTTGTAAAGCATTTCATGCAGGATGATTTAAATCAAAATTATAAGCCACACTTTAAAATACATTTCTATAATTTCTTTTTTAATCATAAACCCTGAATATATAAAATTATAAACGTGAAATAACATCAATAAGTATAAATAAAAAAATAGAAAAATACGGTTCCATTTTGTGGTTCTCACGTATGCAATCTAATTTCTCCTCTGGCGGAAATAAATTTGTCCAAAACTATTAAACTTTTGTAGAGTATGTGAAAAATGGTGCATATTTGAGAAAAATGAGTAAAATTTGTTAATAATTTGTTAATAAATTTCAACATAATATATCAACAGGTCTCTACAGTTTATAAAATTTTCATAAATATTAATATTTTGTAAAAATACTATTTCCATCGGGATTGTTCATAAAATAAGGCAGCATCGCTACTAAATTTTTGTATCTGTAAAAATAACTATATCCAATAAGAAAATATTTGACCAACTCTTTCTATGATAACTTGATAACGAATAGCGTGTTTAAGTATATGCAAGTATATAGACGTACCTTTTCGCTCTTGGTGAAGTCGTGTACAGTTTTGTTGCAGAAGGTGTTCTTGTCTATTCCGAGCTTCTCCCGCAGGAGTAGGGTGTGCCTGACGCGCTCGACCTCCTCGAGCCTCGTCAGCTTCTCGAGCTCCCACTGATGATCGAAGATGAGGCTGTCTCCGCGGGGCCTCCAGCCGTCGAGGTTCTCCTCGCCCCTTACGTACGTCGAGCTCGTGTCCAGCACGCGGCGCTGTCGCCTCTGCACGCCTGCAACCGCCGAAAATCAACTCGTAAACCGCTCTAACTCTCAACTCGCTTATACACGTACATGGACACCGACGTACAAGCTAAGCATCGGTATATTCAACGTCCCTCGATAGAAATATCCTTATTAAAAGTTTCTTTTAAGTATTAAAATTTATCAACAATTTCTAAACTTTTAAGGCTGTTGGAATTACGTATATTGAGAGATTTATAGAGTCACAACTGTTGATATTAGGTATCGGTAATCTATTTCAAGTTCACGTGATTCTTTTGCTTTTCACTTTCGAGCATGAACTGCCTTAAATAATTATCAGTAAAATGATTGTTTAGTTCTGAAACACGATTTCTAATAGATCTAATATCTTTATTGTCAAAAATCCTTCAAATATAAACGAGACGCTCAAGTATATGTACAAGTGAGGAAATAATTTCCATCGAGGAGTTCGTTTGGTGAAAGTTGGAGAGCAAAGGATATAATGCAGCAACGTCGAAAGCGAATAAAAGTACTTCACAGCACGACACCGATGGATCAACTAGCCGGGTTCGAGTATTATATGGGGATCGGGGGCGAGGGTAATTGCTAAGGGTCAGACAGGACAAACCTGGGCTACCTGCTTCAGAAGCACGACGGAGCACGAGCTCGTAGACGCCGCTGAGCCTGTTCGCCTCCTGGTTGCGATAGCTGCCGCTGAAGAGGTGCTTGAGCGAGCGGGGCCCGACCCGCGCGTCTCGCCCGTAGATTATCATGCTCAGGTCCTTGGTGACTATCGCCGGTCTTCCGCAGTTCTCCAGCTGAAAGGAGCGAGTGAAATTGTCGTGACTGTTCTAAAGAGGAAAAAGCCAATTGTGGTCGGGCGTTGTTACCTCGAGGTAAGCCGAGATGGTCATGAATATCTGCTCTCCGTAGGAAGTGACGCGATTGAGGAGGGCCGAGTTGTGGAGGGAGCTGTCCCAGGCGGCCTCGAATCTGTACATGCACCGGTCGTCGCCGGGCAGGTCGAGGTACTCGCCGGGAAAGAGTCCGAGCGAGAGGACCGACGAGTCGTTGTCCTCCTCCTCGGGCTCGGGCGTGTTCCTGATCCTGCCGACGACGAGCTCGCGCACGTCCTTCCAGCGCAGCTCCGGCGCCTGCTCGTGGACTATGGTGATGCGTATGCGACGCTGTATGCCCTGGTGGAGGAGGAAGAGGCCCCGACAGGGCAGGTCGTCGCTGTGGTCGACCACCGAGGGCACGTACTCGCCGTTGGGCGCCAGCTCGCAGATCTCGAACCAGACGAGCACGTCGTACTTGGCGTGCACGTGCGAGGTGCTGGGCGACGGCAGCACGCTGCCGAACTTGGGCGAGCGCACCGGCTGGCTTATCGGGATCGACGGCGGCAGCATGCGCTTCGGCGGCTGTCGCACGCTACGGACAATCCATTCGTTCTTTCACTCTCTACGCTACCTTATGATTATTCGATACTTTTATACTCTTTAATTTTATTTTATGCCTCACTCGACGTGCCGTTTACTACTTGCGCGCTCAAAGATGAGCTTAACTCTTGGAGCGCGCTTCCAGTTAACCTTTTAACATATTTAAATAAAGCTTTGCTCAAATGTCCCTTTGACTTTGAAATCAAAGTTGCACATTCACATTGATAATAAATTATGACAACATAATAACTTTATAATAACTTTAAAATAGAAGTATGAAAAAGTAAAAATTTTTTAAAAATTATAAGAGTTTCTTTATACTTCTATAGAGTAACCTTTTATTTGCTTTATTTATTATCAATAAAAGTTTCATTAATTATTCATTGGCACAGTCGTGCACAATGGTTACATAAAGCTAGAACTTCTAATAAACGTCTGTTAATAAACACATGTGTTGCGCAGTTTCACGGTGAATGCGCGACTCGGAAAGTATAAATAGACCTTGAAGGTCTCGTGTAATGAGTGCGATTAAATAGGATATTCATATACAAAAATAAACAATGTCCTTACTATTCGAGCTTAGCATCCTTGTGAAGTGGATGTTGTTGATAATGGCCAAAGACCTCGAAGACTATTGGCTGCGTCTTCAAATACTCTATAAATGATTTTGTGACTGTGACAGTTATCTGAAAATAAAATAAACATAGATAACACGATTCTTGTTCCAACGAATTTGTAGTTTTGTTTAAATTTTATATATAAGGTTCAAGTTCAAGTACATTTTGTACGTGGTAAAAACCAGGAGGGTTTCCTTTTCCGGTGTTCTTGACAGGTTCCGTTGAGAAAGCTTCATCATGTCGGTGCAAGAAACTGTAAATCAAATATTCTGTTAATAATGTGTTCAATCGTAATTCGAGCTAGCGAGTGCACACCGTTAGAAGTTATTTTCTTTCGAGTTTTTTCAGTAACGGCCTCTTTATTTTAACATTTCCAAAACATCATTTTTGAACAAGCTTATAAAGTTGATTTTGAAATTTTGTATCTAATTTTTACATTGGATAATATTAGTTTTTCATAATAACAAGAATTATCGAGATATATCTTTAATAGAGAATATTCACCTGGATGGAATTTACTAAAAAGAAGGGCACTATTTAATAAAGAAAATTACCTTTTCAGAAATTTTGATTCATCAAAGTGAGGTCTGGAATATGTTGATACCAAGAAAATGAAGTGTTTTTACTTGGTAATTTGTGGCTTGAAAATGGCAATAGATACTCGTAAGACTATATCTTATGAGTTAAAAATTATTGCAAGACATTCATGGAGTTTAAAGTTGGAACGTAAACTATGAATGAGTTAGTCGCAGAGGAATTTTAAGAGGGTTTTACTGTTGCGTATATGTAGTATAAAAAAACTGTTAAGATTATTAAAAAGTTATTGACCAAGCATGAAAATTGGCATTTTTGTGGAGAATCAGGCACTTGGCGTGTTTTCTTAGGCTAATCGGAGGTACAGAATCACGTTTGTTTCTTACACGATCCCGTGCGAGTCGTCAGAGTAGAAAATCCGGTATAGCATATAGTTCGGCGGTAAGGGGTAAGGAAGAAATATGCACTGGATTATCAAAGAGAGACAAAACTTGCTTGAATTGACAGAAGATGTCGGCGTATTCGGTGGCGATGCCCATGGCTTGGAGCACGGTGACCCTGAAGGTGAACTCGGCGCCGGGCTGCAGGTGCTCGGGAAGCTCCTCCTCCTTCATGTCGCTGGAGACGGAGCTGTCGCCTCGGCCGCTGTCGGCGTCGCCCACCTCCTCGTCCTCCTTCAGCTCCTTGCAGCCCTCGGTCTTGGCCTCCTTGTTCTCGTGGTGGCCCTCGACCACGCGCTCCTCCTGCAGCAGGATCTGCTGGTTCTTCTCCAGGGTCTGGGCGAGCAGGGTGTTGCGCCGATTCTGACGCTGCGTCCCGAACAGATCGTCCTCGAACGAGATCCTGGCCGACTGACGCACGCCGCTCGAGTACTCGCTGTTTTCCTCTTCTAGGAGAAATTGTTCGTTAACGCGTGTGTCAACACCAGGGGCGGCTTTCCCGGATTCTACACTACCAGCGCAATTCACGAGTACAAGACAACGAGGGACACGATACTATCGCGAATAATTTCATAGTCCTAGCAATGGCAAATTTATACACTCAGAGTTCAATTTCATATAAATATGTTTATCAGGAAAGGATGACTAGACATTATTCTTAAGTGATTCTTCTACTAATATACAAACAAAAATATAAAATATACTTCTAGATCGTACAAAGGAGGGTGCTCACAGATTTATAATAATTGAGCCGTTGAAGGAGAACGTATAAAACTGATACCATTATTTAGAGCTCGTCAAAACATGAATTTTAGAAAAAGAATTGACACCCTTAAGTGGTGGGAGAGTAGTGAAAATTCGTAAAAATGAGTAGAAATTTCCGAGTATGGTTAGCTGTGTACATTACTTTAAATGGGACAAATGCATAGATATTATTTTCATTTCTAAACGAGCTTTAAACGATGGTGTTGGTCTTATACGTTTTCTCGTGGGTGCCGCTATGGGCAGCATCCAACTTATTAAAAAAGGCATTTTTCACACCACAGAGAAAGTGTTAAATAATTTTTAATTAAACTTGAATACATTACTAACTGTTTTAAACATTGATAGTGAATTTAAAAAATAAAAATAAAACGCTAAATAAGTATAAAGTAATTTTTAATATTGGAAATGATTAAAACGTACCGACAACGGCTTGCACTGCAACTCGAAGATATCCCTTCACATCGCCTTTCTCATTTACAATAGCAATTTTATGAATCAGCGGCACTGGATATAACAAATTGCTCAAATACACGAATGATCTGTAAAAATAATATTAATTTTCCATTATTTTATATCAATTATTCGGTAATAACGAAAAATTTATTTGTGATTAGAAAGTGATATAACATATACCGTATACAAAGCTTAATGCCTATACATATATCATCATAATAAATCTAATAGTTATCGTGGTTATACGTGGTAAAAAAAATTGTTATAATTGAATAATGTCTAATATTTCAGAATATTATGAACCAAATTGGCTAAAAAATATTCTGTCAATAACCTAACAAATATTCATTGAAACCTTCAAGGTATTTTATCAAGTATTATCCCATTTTTCTGAAATTTTCAAACGTACACCGGGTAATGATAGTAAAGATCTCGTCAAAATTTGAGAAATGTATACCACCGTTTGAACGAAGTCTGATATATCACATACTGAAACACACACACACACACATACACACACATACACACGCACATACGTATGCACGCATACACACACACACACACATACACACACATACGTACGTACACACACCAACATACGTACATATGTGTGCAAACATTTTTTAAACTGTGTAGTACATTCAGACTTTCCAAAATATAGAACATGTTTGAACGTTGAAAAAATACAAAAAAAATTCACTGTCTCAAAGCTTTCTCTTTGAGAAAGTAATTGACGTATTTATATACAGTATTTCGACTACAAAATAAGAAAAAGAATACACTGCGATACGGTAAAATGTAAGAAATAATTAGTTGCGTGAAAAACAAATTACCTGCCGACCATGCGGAACCAGGGGAACCGGTCGTAGAACGGATCGCCACCAGTGATGTTTTCGATGTTGTAGTCCGGCGAGGTGGGCGACAGTTCGGCCTCGTTGTGATACATCTCCCGCATCAGTTCCAGCCTTTGCCTGCGAAAAGAAAAAGAAAAGGAGATATTTTTCGGCTGTTTGGATTCTCCTGCAGTGTTTACATATAAGTGAAAGCACCGAAGATCTGCGCACACTCATGATCTACGCGTGTTCATGAGTCTGCCGATCCGCGCAAGCAAATGCTTTGAAGCGAAAGTGAGTTTAACTGAGTACATCGACTTTAAAGCGATTTTTTAAAGAACGTTAATGCTAATTGGTGCTTTCCATCTGTGATTGGTGTCTAATTTTTTATCTTGATTTTAAAGGTCATACTAGACGTTACTTAATTATGGGGACATATACTATACTTTCGATCGAAAAATCGACCATTTAGCAGTGATTTTTTTGTGATAAATAAACAATTAACGATTTATAATATAGTTAGTACTCTTAAGCTGGAGGAAATTTTATTTTTATTTTTTGTTCTACTCTTTTTATATCAACATCTGCAGTTGAAGGTGGCGCGTAGAAATTTTGATGCCTTGCTGTCGATAATAATTTCAAGGTACTGGATAATAAAATGAAAAAAGATTCTTAATTTGTACGAGAATGGATATCGATGAACTTGAAAGTAATTTTTTTCTTGTAGTTTTAGAATACTATAGTATATAAGATAAGACAAAGTTTGAAAACTTCAATTCTCTGTTTTATAATAATAAAAAATCACTGACAATCGGTTGAAATTTTTGGACAAAAGTGTATAGTGTTCCCTTAATGAGCTATAAAACATTTTTGACAATAGAAATATCAAGTGCTAAAGTAACATTGGTAACCTATCGTCTATGTGTTGTCACCGAATTAGTAGAAATGTCAGAGTTTGGTCAGACAATAACTTCTTACTGAATTCGATTATTAGCATGATTATTAAATAAAAGTAAGTCCTAAGCGTTTTTTAAGTATAACGAAATATTATATTTATAATGCTATATATGACATGGCATGTATTTTATGCTGTCGCTAAGTTTTATTTTTTAATTGATTTTTAAAAAGGCAAATAGCATATTTTCTTTCATATTCATCCTAAATTTCAGATTAATCTATTTATATATACTTAAAAAAAACTTTTTTTATCAGTGTAAATGAGGCTTCGGAACTTTTGAACATTGCTTAAATTTTTTTTATAATTAATATTTAACGAGAATACAATTGCGCAATTTTCTCTACCAAAACTAAATTTTTAGCTATTTTAATTTATTAGTAATAGACAAAACAGAAATGTCATTTTTAACGTTACAAAATTTGTTCACTTCCACACGAAATATCTGTTTAAATTGTGAATTTTTATCTATGAAACTTTCACTTAATATTCTATGAGATATAAAACGCGCAAAAAGTACAAAAAGATATTTTATAAGAAAATTTCGATTTCTTTCGATTGTCAAAGTTGTGTTATAAATTTTCTAATTATTAACTTTTACGTATACTAAACTTTTTTTAAAAGTTTCAATTCTCAAGTCATTATTGTTATAAAGTACTGGCAATTTTTGTGTTAATGTGACTCTGCACGTGCGACATGATCGTAACGACAACTCGCACGGAGTTACACAGAGACAAAAATTGCTAGTACTTTTTAACGATAATGACTTGAGAATTGAAACTTTCCAAAAAAACTTCTATGACTCAGTAAAAGTTTATCATCAAATGTTAAAAGTGACGTTTTTTTATCTATTAATATAAAACTGAAATAGCTAAAAATTTAGTTTTAATACAAAAAGTTGTGCAATAGTATTATATTATATTATATTATATCAATTATAAAAATTTAATTTCGAGCGATTATGTTGTTTCAACGAAATTGATTAGTCGGGCAATATTTATCCGGCGAAATCGCGCTATGCGCGCTCATATGTTCGGGAACCTCATAATACAACAGCAAGATATCATTTGAAAAGCGTGTAAAACTATGCAGATATGTACATAATACGTAAATCAAATTCTTGTGCTATAATAACATAAATCTCAGTGCCAATAACGTAAATATGAACATATTTTTGAATAATATATTATAAACTTATTAATCTTCAATATCTACATAAGTAGTCGTTTATAAAAATTGTATAAACCTATAAATTTCTCAAGTATGTCAGTTCAAGGAGATATGGTAAAACTATAATTTAAAATTTGTCTAACGGTTATTCATTGTCTACTGAATTACAATGATAATAACGTCACAATAGAAAATTATATTTATATTTGAATAATAAACATTATTGCACTGTAAAACGTAAATTGATACATCGTGAGACGAATTTGTTAAGAAAATGATAATTTTCTATACATATAATTAATTTTTATTACACCAACTACTCTTCTTTCTTTATTACGGATGAAAAATGTAGAAACAGATATTATAGGGATACTACCCCCTTAGCAAAAATGAAAAATAATGTTATCCATATTTAAAACCCTTATAAAAGGCAGTGAATAATGGTGTATTTCACATACTTATATAAAAATATCTAGTCTTAGTCATAAAAAATAAAGTGCTTCATAAAGAAATAAAGAATCGTTGTATTAATTATGTAGCCAAGTAGCTATTAATTATTTTTATTACCCGAAAGTGATAATCGATAACTACTCTTACTGAACACTCATTATCATAAAAATATAATCTTTTACCCGTTATTCTTTAAATCTATAGGATTTGAAAGCCTGAATAGTTTTTTTTTATTGATACATCCTGAGAATTGTAAATAAATAGATATAGTAGTGCGTTGGTCAGCCATTATGACATTCAATTATTTCTTTCTACGTTAATTTATTTCGTTTGTACTAAGAGATTAACTATTTAAAGTCATGTTTGCTCTATGCGGCACATTAATATATATGTCTTAGAACAGTTATATTTCTAAGAATTATAATCTATGCAAGAGCATACTTCTCTGAAAAATGACATTGGAATTAAAATTTACTTTGGGAACATAATTTGGGATTAAAGTTTATACTATATCGTATAGAAAAAATATGTGCCTATTCAATATTTTAATTGTTCATAAACGATGATTTTATATATTTTATACTGACTTTTTTTAGTGATTAATAAATAATAATTATGAAAGCGTGAAACACAATTATTATACAAATTAAGAAATATACACTTGAAGCATCTAAATGTGTTAACAATGTTTTCTACGAGTATATGTGATGCTAACAATATGATGTTATATAGAGCATTTAAGAAGTAAATTAAGATACTTTAATAAAAAGTGCACATCGATTAAGGGCTTATAGAATATCTGCTTAACAAAAACACCTTGATATTATTCATAACAGCAGATGACGTTGTAGTTTTTTCAAAAATATTCAATGCATTAGCAAGAGCACACAAGCATCAAGGCATAAAAGTTTTTCTGAAGATATATTCGATGTTCAAGAGCCTAACCGTCATTCACATTTTGCCAGGGCGACACGCTCATACATATTTCAAACCCAAGCGATCAATAGCGATACGAGCAATGGAAATAACGACAGAGCGCAAAATTCATTGATCTCTAAAAAGTATTAATACTCTCATAAGATAAAAGATAAATCAATACTTGAATATTGTCAATGAATGATTGGCACGTAGCTGTAATTGCGTATACTATCGTAAATAAAGATAATAAAAAAGTAAATCAATCTACCAAATATTGGAAAATATTGTTAGATCAATATAGTTGTTATTCTAATTTTTACTACACAATACAATTACGGTATCTACATAAAATATCGTTCTTTGTATATTTATAAGAGTAAAAGTAACTTTCTGCGTATTACTAATATGACAAAGACAATATCAAAAAATAAATTTTTAATTGAAACAAAGTGAGTATTCTGTGTTTTAAAATAATGTGTGCAGTGATTTGCAAAGTTTATTTCTTATTGTAGACCAATGTATCTACTTTATTCATTTGATGATGAAATACGTAGATAAAATTAAATTAAAGAAAAATGTGAAATTCTCCTTGGTAGGAAGCTTGTCGAGTATCTATCCAGGTTCTAGCTAACGTGATAAAATCAAGGAGATTTCAACCAGTTTTTAGCTACAACTTGTTAATTCCCTACCAGGGCTGCTATATCCGAATTATTTTCCGATATTGCTTAATTCAAAGTTTCTTTCTCCAACTGAAAGTTTCCACAAATGCTGTGCTAAGATAAGATAATAAACGTGACTCGATCCAATAGTTCTCTATGCAGTAATAATGAGTGGTGCCCTTGGCCGATGTACTTTGCAGAATGAATTAGCGAAGTTGAAGAGAGAAGCGCGCATGTAGTGACAAGAAGCAGCAAGTATGAGAGCGCACGGACTCGTCGTGCGCGGACCGAGCACCAACCTCGAGGGCAAGAGGTTTGCGAGCGTTAGCTTCGGATTAGTTTGATGGCCGCCGCGGCCGGCTGCCGCGAGGCATTGCAAAATGTCCAGCTCTCGGGCCTCCGTACTGGTGATGGCACTCGAGTCCTCGTCGTACGTTCGGCGCATCAGGTCCAAGCGCTCTCTACAAAGCCAACAGTGTCAACCCAGATTATGCTACACGAATACCCCCCCGAATCCCCCCCACCCCTCCTCGTCGGCCCGCACAACGAGTCGTCTCTTTTCTCGTGTACAACTGAATTTCTTTTTCTTCACACTAGTATTTTACAAAACATACAAAAAAAGGCTGCCTCTCCTTTGCAAAAGTAACGTTCGCAAGAGTGAGCGTGTTTCAATGTCTCTTTACAGCGTTTACTAAAATGATGACAAATGTGTTGTTCTACGGCTGAAGCTTGTAATAATAATGTATAAAACAAAGCTAAGAATTTCAGCGAAAAATGTTGTACTCGTACTTTATATATGTAAGGTAACAAATTTTACTATTATTGTACTTGGAAAAAGAATCTGCCCGTGCTTTTGGACATGTGGAAGCTTACCTCAGCTTGTCGAGCGTCCAATAATGAGTGGCACCGTTCTTGAGGTCCTGTACCTCGACGGCGACGATCGTACGAGGGAATGGTCTCTCCTCGTCCTCTTCGTCGTCGGCGACCGGCAGAAGGTCGGGAGGTAGAGGCGAATACAGTGTGTCGGTGAGCAATGTAAACTGAAATTGTACCTGCACAAGAAAGATCATAGTTTTATTTTTATTTTCACTGAATAATCGCAATCCAAAAATTTAATCTCAAGAAATAATACTACTAAAATTATAGAAAGCGAGCCCCGAATAATCGAAACCTGTTAGAGCAAATATTACATTTTCCTACGCCTTATTTATGTATTTCGATGGGTCCTAATAAGAAAGACGTATCTCGTAGGTTTCGATTAGAAAAGACGAATCTTTTTCGAGGTTACTTGTTACACCAACTTCTAGGTCATAAATCCATTACAAGATAGTTTAGAATATAACTCAATTTATTTATTAATACCAATTGATTTATGATTATTATTTTTATCTTATTAAACGTAAAGTTTTTATCAGATTTCAAAAAGTGCCAAGCAATAATGTGAGAAAAGATACTTATTTTCTAATTGCAGAAGCTTGCGAGATACGTCTTTTTTATTAGAACCCATCGATTTAGTTATACAATTTTTTTAACCGAATACTCAAAAATTTCTGAATTTATTCAATCTAAAGTCATAACTATTTTGATTAAAAAGATTTTAAAGTAAAACTTTGAAAAATTAAATTAAAAGTATGTATTGTAGGTGAAAATATTAGTTCTTTGATAAAAGACATAGTGTCAGAAAGGGTTAAATTTGATTGCAAAAAGAGATCCCCTGAATGTCAGTTCTTACCTTCTTTTTGAGCTCAACAGAAATGGCGTTGGCCTCTTTGAGAAAGATGGCATTGCCCCAGAGATCGTCCCTCAGACTGGTGAACTGATGGTACTTCCACTTGCGGAAAGCCCAGCTGGCCAGCTGGAATTCGCGCTCACCCCAGTTGCTCTCTGCGTCAAACAATGGGTTGACTGAAATGCAAGCAATCGTCGGGCGAAACAGTCAGATAAGCCAAGCAGAAAAATTACAAACGATAAAAGGAAAAGGCTCGTGGTCGGTGAATGCATTTGCGGTGCTTGTGCATTCGCTGACAACAAGACTTTATCTATGACTATACTACTGAAAGAATTAAGTGTTACTGTGTGTGGAGGTGTGTTTTGAAATTCAAAATTATTTCAAATAGCATTGGTACATTTTTAGGTTGAAACAATATATAAACAGAGTAACTAGTTTTTTTAATGTTGAGTAAAATAAATTAGCAAAATGAATAAAGCATTAGTCTCAATTTTACATGATATGGTGTGAAATGAAGTATCGAAGAAAATACAATAATGAGGACGAGTGAGATAGATGCACACAGAAAAATATTGTATAAAGTCATGCTGTGTAAAAATAGTATTGTTTGCAAATAAGAGTTAAGGTACAAAAGAAGAAATTCTCTTATATGACGATTAAAACTGTGATTTGTGATGTGACACATGTGCTATATGTGTTGTTATGTTAACATTTTGTGATTGAATGAGTTAACGCATAATTCACTCACCGAAAATGTCCTCTTCGATGTTATTAAAGTCTTCGGGCGTGTAACTGCTGTACATCGACATCGTCATGCTCTGCTCTTCTACCTGTTTTTGCAGGGCGTCTATTCGAGCTTCGTAATTCTGGAAGCGACATTATATTGTTTCGTGACAAACGGTTTGAGTACTTTTCTCAGGGGATTTTAGGGTGGCTCCGTCACGTATTCTGTATATATATATATGCAGAGCCAGACGGGAACATACATATTTTTCTAATAACCCTCGCAATTTCAATAAAAATAATTCAGTATCGATTGCCATTTATATCCTAAATATATTATATAGTATATGGAAAATAATAACAATACGTATATATATTCATACTTAAATGTATTTATTTTAGCTTATTATTAAGTTTTTGTATACTGCCTGGCGACCGAGTATTATTCTTTAAAAAACAACTACGATCTAGTCTTTTATAAAGAAATTGTGGACCTTCATTTAGTTTCAGGTAAAAATCCTAGTTTGGCGATAAGAGCCTGCATTAAAAGTTCTAAGTTACAAATATTTTTTTCTCTTCAATTTACTTGGCGACCCGGAAAAAAGTAAAGTATTTTTTTACTGATTTCAAAAAAACGAGGGAACACATTAATACTGGATTATAGTTACTTTTCTCTGTTCTTCGAATATCTGATCCGCCTCTTCCTTTTCCTTGCGAAACTGTTCCTCGAGAACTAACAGACGCTTGTCCATCTCCACTTTCAGATCGATGCCCTGTTTCTCCAGAAGCTCGATCTGAGCAAAGTTCCAGTCGACCGTTTCGCCGTTGCCGGGAGTTTCGGCTGGGGAGGTTTTCTCCCGTCTCTCGCGAACTGTTGACCGATCGATACATGTTTAATCGCTCGACTTGCATTAACTCTAATTGACAATTTACTTCGATACGATTAGGTGAGAGCAAGTGCAATTGTCTAAATTATATAAACTTCGATTATATATATATACCAAATCATTAAAGCATTAAAAACCTTCGTTTTATTTTCACAATCTTATATATGTTATAGTTTAAGACAAAAATGTAATTGTGAGCTGAAAATCCGAATAGTGAGCAAAGACGTAAATTTAGAATTACCTTGATCGGGATGGTTGAACCTGAAGACGTGGTTCTTGCCGAGGATAACCCGGGAGCCCGTCTTGAGGAGGAGGGGCTCGGTTATGGCTCGGCCGTTGACGTAGATCAGGGCGCCCGTCTTGGGAATGAGGGTGATTAGGCCCTCGTGATTTTCGAAGACGCAGTGCTCGCTTAGAATGTGAGGACCGCACAGCTGGATATCTTGGGGAATGTTGGCCTCGGCGCTGCCGATCCGCGTGAAGCCGTCCTTGATGTAGTAGATCAGGCACTCCGACATTAGCGGGTCCTCGTTCAGGTTGACCAGGTGGGGCGTCTTCTTCGGCGAGAACACGCCCACGGTCACGCCGTCCTCCTTCACGGCGACGCCCATCTCCGCGAACACGGCCTCCCGCTGCAGTCGGATCGCCTCGGTGCGCTTCAGCTTTTCCTCCCACGTTTCGTTTAACTCTGCAAGCACGGAACGTAGCCCATATTTTATCCCAATTCAAAAGTTATATAGAATCGTTCTAAATCTCCCAGAATGGATCTTGTCCCAGTATGACTCTACCAGTATTAGACTGTTACTGCTGGATGCCAACACTTTATATGCTGATCCACGTGGCAAGAAACGTTGAAGAAACGTTTCAACAGAAACAGGCAAATATTTTGTCAACAATTATTAAAACTTGCAAAACAGGTGGAACAAAGCTATCCATTTTGATTGTTCACTGATCAAGTTTTATAAAAAAAGAAAATCGTAATTATAAAATAAAGAATTTGGTTTTGCTAACCTGCTATTAACTTTTCCGAGGCCTGTAGCTGTTCGACGGCTTCCTCGGCCAACGTTGAAGTTGGGTGAGAAGGGATCCTCTGTCGTGATTCCTTCTGATCGTCTTCCCGTTTTGAATTTCGGATAAAAGAAGTAACGTCTCCTGCGCAAACAATGAAATTGCCTATTATACACGCTGATCTTGTATTGTATCCAGTTTTCGAAATTCGACGTAAGCAATCGTCGAAGGTGCGCCAATCTTGTGGCGTCAACAATAGATGGTACTCTAATAGTCAATTGCTAATGTTGTAAAATAAAGCTTCGTTTTTGTACAAACTGAATTAAGTATATAAATATTATAAATGTTTATAAAAGTGTATGCTTATTGTTCTTGTACACTAAGATTAAAAAAAATCCAAGATAAGCAATAAATAGATATTTTTTAAAGATGTAGTTCTTTTTAGTTTTACAAATTTAAAGTTGACACCACGATTTTCGTAACACTGAAAGCTAAAAGAGGTGTATATAGCCATTAAAAAGAAAGCCACAGCTGCATCACGGATTGTGTGGTAACTTTTTCCTCAATGCGTCCAACTGAACAGTTCATCAAAGCGTCTTTAGTCAAATATAATTTTCGCAAGCGTTAAATGTTTACATTGTACGCATAATCATTGAAAGCGCTTTTTACGGCATACTCGCTGCTACGAAAAACTGCCATGCAACGCACTTCTGGCTTGTGAGCGCAAAGTCTACGATTAGTAGACTTCATAGTAGAAAAGTAGAAAAATATTTCTTAGTGACGGTACACAAGAATCAAGGCCAAACGATCGTGATGCGTTGTGAGGCAAGAATTTACAAGTTTTCTACAAAGCTTAAGCAACTACGAGTTTTTTAAATTAATTATCATGGGCGTATAAAAACGTTCACTTTTATTAAGTATTAAATTCTGTTCAATTTCACAAGTTACCTTTGGAAGGAAACAAAATTATTTAATAATATTTATGTTTAAATTGATAGTTGCAAGAAAATGCAGTGTTTTTTCATTTATTTTAAGATTTCTAAAAGCATAGACTTATGTAACTTATGTCGAATTAAATGGCCCATTAATGCTTCGTTAATCAACCGTTATAAATATCAGATAACTCAATACCGTATTAAAAAAAGCAAATAGCTTTACATACGAAATCGAGATTTTCGAATCTCTACGATAAAAGGAATCGATATTTTATTCTACATCAAAAGTGAATAGACTCGTGAGCTCGATACTTCCCCGTCCGAAGCGTTTTCGAATATTCCAAAATATATCTCGCGAGAGAAAATTACACGGTGTCCGGCGATAAAAAAAAATGGGCAGCGAGTTGCATTGCAGGTACACCGAGCCGAGCGTTCTTCCGCACGCAAGTCGAACGGGGCGGCAGCAGCGCGCCAGAGCCGCGCGCATTATATGCATGTACATCGGATAGAGCATTATGCGGAGCGAGCTGCGTGCTGCACAAAACGCCATTACTCGAGAAATGGCAAAGTCGATATATATATACATATATAGCGGGGGGCGCGAACACCATCGCGAGGAGCGTTGTACTGCATAGAGGCACTCGCACACATAGAGAGAAAGATAAAGAAACGTGTAAACGAAGGTGGCAGCCAGAAGCGAGGACGATTTTCACGTTAGACGACGACGACGACAATGAAAAACGGCAAGGAATTCTTTTAGTTCCAAAGTATTAGTAAAATAATGCAGAGTGGAAGACTGCGTATGCAGCGTTTCTGCATAGCCTTTGTCGAGGGGTTCTTCCATTCGCGGCTCTGCTTAGTTTACACGCAAAGAGGAGACCTTGCATATGTAAGTGTATCGATAAAGTGCTGCTCCTCCTTCATCCTCCTCCTTCCTCGCCTCTTCTATTCGCGAGAAACTGCGCTTTTACTCGTGGTCTCTCTTATTTTACCCTTTTCAGTTCGACGCGGAAAATTGATAACCCGTAATTTTCTCGGATAGAGCGTAGTATTCAGTATATATATGGGAATTCGTCTATTTCATCAGCGCGCATCATCGTAGAATGACATATAAATACACACTGTGCATGCAAACGTATGCGTAAAACGTGTCGTCCATGACTCGCGCGCGCGCGTTTTCAATCAGAAAGATACTGTATGTACTTATTCGCTTGACGAAAGTGACACGAATGTTTTATTGAAAAAATTAAATGCATGGCTGTAGATTGTCATCGTCTCCATAACATAATATGTGCCATAAAAAAGAAAGCGAGGTATCAAGCCGTGGATGTGAAAAAGTCAAAATACAGGATGTTAGTTTCTTGCTCACGATCGCAGGTTTTGTTTTTACTTACTAGGCTCTTTCTTTTCATAAGTGACTTTGCCATCTGGCCCTAAGTAGAGGCGTCAGGGAAGAAAAAAAAATATGTAAATGGCTTGCCTACTTCTTAATACGCTTTGTCTATACATCTTAAAATATTCTTTTTGCAATATAATCATCGAACTGCAGATAGTATATATATAAAATATAAAAATGTAAAAAATAAGCCAAAACAGTTAGTATTAGTTATCGATAATCGATAAATATTAAACTACAGGCGTTATTTGGCAGCATATATTCGTTTAGCTTACTTGTATAACATAATAATCAATTAATTGATTAAAATATAGTATTTATGTTAATATATAAATACATATTTACAATATGTTAGTAGTAAAAGCTGGTTTGTTAGTTTGAATATAGACGGTAATAATCGCGTTTTCGTTATCGAAGTACCGCGAATCTTACCTTCTTGGTAATCGATTCCCTCCTGCTTTAGCAGCTCGCGCAGCTTTTGAATCTCCTCCTTGAGCTCGCGAATAATCTTGGCGTTCGCATCCTCGTTAACCACTGCCTTGCAAACAATCTGTTTCGCTCTGTCTGCATATCTGCGGAATACGTTAAAACCATGCCTCTTAATCTATCCATCAAAATTATGGCTGAGTTGAGCTACTATAATATTGACTGTACGGAAATCGAATAGATATTAAAAGTTAAAAATAAATAAGATGTGATGTCCGAATTCGGGCCAGTGCTCAAATATGGACCAATAGCATTTGTTCAGCCGGATTATATACAATTCTTAACCAGTAATGATTTTCTTGATAAAGTTTAAAGAAGGCAACAAAACTGGAATGAATGAATTATCTATTAAAGAAAAATGCTAAGAATGATTTTATAAAATAATTACGAAATTTTGTCTATCAGAAACAACTCAAAATTTCGTCTTTTTTGAGAATGTTCGCATTTTTAACTCAGACGTCAACATTTCGTAATAGTAAGTGGAAAGTATATAAATTCATAAAAAATTTTGATATAGCACCACTAGATTATTGAAATTTTATCAAAGAGATGCTTTCGCGTACTGTCAAGGTTGAGCGACTTACATTTGAGCACATACATGGAGTTTTCATGAGAAAAGCATTAATACAAAAGTGGTAATAACTTTGTGCCTTAAATCCCTAGGCCTATGAAATCTTTAGGGTATGTTCTTGAATAGTATAGTTAACTAAAACCGCGTAAAAGTTTTTGAAAAAACGTTGTTTGTAGATGTTGGATACAATTTTAAAAATTTGAACCCACCTTCGGACACCATACCTTACTGATAATAAAAAAATATAGATTTCATTTTTGTTGTATTAATTATGTATAAAATATAATGATGTTTGATCACGGATGCAAACACTTATTATTTCGGAGTTATTATTAATTTAGGAGCCTTAAAGTATTAATTAATTTTTACTTCAAAATATTTTAAGTTACAAATCACTTAATTACTTGCAAATCTATTCCATTACAATACATTTTATTATCTATAGTTTCTATTAATTATATTTGATAAAATAGGTAAATTTTAAATCGTTCTATAATCAAAATAATTAAAAACAATGAATTATTTCCAATTAAGAAAATATGAATTACCTGAGTGTGGAAAGAGTTTCATCGTAATTAATATCTGCAGGACTGACAGCTGCAATCATGGCGGTTTTAGAATTGCCACCTAGATTTTCACGCAGTAGCCATGTCAAAACTGAGTCTCGATAAGGAATGAAGTCGGCTTTCTTCTTCTTTTTGTCTTTTGATGCCTGTGCAAAGTAATCATTGCATTTATAGGCGATTGAAATGAATTGTTAAGTTTTAATAATAACTAGCATGCAATGAGCGTCAAAAGATAAGAACTTACCGCCTTTATGTTCCCATGAACCAAGAAAGCAGCAATAAGTTTGTAAAATGAAAGCAATGAATGAGTGAGAGCGAAATATAGCGTCAAATAATAAATTATTTAAGTTTTTAACTACCCAGCGTCATATTTTGATACTTATATGATTTGTAGAAAAGAGCAGTGATGGATAATACTCAAGTTTGTCTACGTAAGTATTCAACGTTACCAACCATTAGTTTATGCAGTATCATTTGGCTTAATATTTGTTTGTTTACAATATTAAAAATTATCGCACGTTTAAATTGGTTACAGTATTATATGAAAATTGTTATTAAGAAAGTAAGATAATTTACAAAATGACTGAATAAACTTTGTGGATTGACTGGAATATAAATTTAGTGTAACTTGGTCTTATCACTTTTGTAAATTGTATTATCTATTTTAAACGGTCTTGTGTTCTTATGTTACTAGTATTATAACTCTTGAACATACGTAATGAAATGTATAGAGGCAAAATTGTAATTATAAAAGAGAAAAAGAAATTGACGCTAGGCTTTAACCGAGGAGCGATCGAAGTTCGAACTTACGATTTCGGCGAGGGCGCTGATGACCTTGCCGAGGGTGGTGAGACTCTTGTTGATGTTGGCGCCCTCCTTGAGCCTGGTTCCCTTGGCTCCGGTGGAGTCGGCGCGCTCCGAGCCCGCGAGATCGACCAGCGAGATTTTGCTCACCTTCTCCGTGGCCAGGCCCGTCGCGTTGTCCTGCTTATGCTGTGTGAAAAATATCGTGAAAACCGCGTGCGACCTGCTCGATGTCTCGTTCATGTTCGTTGCCGCTACCGTCCTGTGGATCAAGACATATCGAGTCCTCTCGTTATTCAATTATCATATTAACTTAGATTTTGACGTACGCGTATTGGAGATGTCGAAGACAAAGTCAAATTAAGATTTATATTTCCGGACTTAAATTATACCGATCGCGAAATTAATAATTGCTTGTAATTAAATACGTAGATCGGATTACACTAAATCAGGACATCATTGCTCTCTCTCTCTCTCTCTCTGTCTCTCTTCTATATATTAATTTACCGTTATAAAAAGTTTCATGCAAATATAATTTTAATATTCCACCGAGTTCTATTTGATCAATATCTCAAGAGTCAATCTGGAGATTTTATTCGAATGGTATTCATAGAAGCATTGAAATATTTTATAAAAGAACTTCGTATAATGCTTTTTCTATAAATGTATACGTTGTATATAAGATTCATCTGGTCATTATATAAAGAAGTGCAATGGTATCTTGGGTTTGCATAAATTGATCTATATATTCTTACATAGAAATAATTGTTATTTGAGTCGGGAGAAAACATTAAATTTTTATTTTACAATAAATATAATTAAAAAATCTAAGATTACTTTTTCTCTAACATTACGAAGAGGTTAAAATTGCAAAAAATATGATAATAGTGTCGCATGTAAGAAAAAATCAAGTAAAGAGAAAGGAGCAGCAGACCTTGCTTTGTTGCCCTCCTCGATGAGGTTGTGAATATCCTCGTAGGTCATGACGGCGAGCTTGGAGAGATCCTCGACGTAGGGCCCGAGCAGCGGATGCTCCCTGACGCGGAGGTTGCCTTTGTTCTTGGGATTGAGGAGATCTCGCACGCGCTCGCAGTAGATCTCCATGTAGCTGACCTCGACCGAGTGCTTCATTTCCTCGTTCGAGCTGTCGTCGATCCTGCGGAACAGGTCCTTGCAGATCTGGGGGATGATGCCCTCCTGGTCCTCCTCCTGCCTGCCCATCATCGTGTACGACTTGCCCGCGCCCGTCTGCCCGTACGCGAATATACAAACGTTGTAGCCTAAACAATGTCAACAAGTGCACAATTCAATTAATCGTTAACTTTGTTGCGAGCCTTAGCCTTCACTCCTTTGTTGTCTGGTAGAAATCTATGCGGCTGATATAATCGACGAGTCTTTAGAGACTCTAGTCATTAGTTGATTATTGAATACAGCATTATAGGTGATTTAGCAATAGTGTGGGAAGTATTTAGTAAGATTGGCTAACTATAAATGTAGTGGAAATTTGATATGTTGTGTTTTAGAATGACTATTTCATTTAGAAAGAGGTAAAACTAATCATTTAGTAAACATATAGCTAGCTATGTTGCCTGAATGTCTATCTTTGTCGCACGCACCGTGTTAAACAAGCATTTAATTTAGCATTGCCAATACTTAGAATATCCAAGTATATTTACTTCACACACCTTCCATTGAACTTTCAAACATAGAAAACACATTTCTTTGTAAATATTCTCTCAATCTATTGAATCAAAACTATAATAATTATGACATGCTATTGAAGAACAGCAGTCACGTAAGCGTATACAGAACGACTATTATCAATAGTCCAAGGAAATAATTGGTTTAGTTGAGTCCCTAACTATTTTCATTTTGCAACACTCAGAGAAATAAGTTCTTACATCAAGCGAAATTTTTCTTAAATATGCGTCAAGGTGGGAATCAGCTTGATGCAAAACGTATCCTGTTTGCTTAAAAAGATTCCATTTGATTGAAAGCGATTCCTCTCAAAGCCAAAAATGTCAATTTTTGCGACTCAAGAGGATTCTTTTTGAATCAAATAACTTGTTTTCAATCAAAGAGGAATCATCTAGAGCCAAGTGGATTTTCATTTTGGCGCATTTTTAAGAAGAATTTCGCTTGAAATAAAAGCATATTTTTCTGATTGAACAATAAAAATTTAATTAAGAAAATAAAAGTAATAGTTAGTGTTACTAAAAGCTAATTCACTAAACAGCTAAAGTCATTTTCATTATACAACACTTTTTTCAATGGAATCTATATATAATGCTAGAAAACACATTCGTATATGCTTTGATCAAAATATGTATGAGCTGTTCGCTCAAACGACAACCTAAGTCGATTTCCATTGCTTCATAAAATAGTGAAACAAATATCTAACTTCATATTGTAAGTTGCTAAGTAGGTATAACTATTGAAAATTGTTGAGGTCTCCGCAATTAAGATTCTTGCAATAACTTAGCAGATTTACTTTTAGGTATCTATATTATGACAACAGAAATCATTTACGTTGTTCTTTGAAAAAACGGCTCTTACATAGGTTCTGTAAAGCAGATGTTCTTTTTCAAAAAGAAAGTGCAAGCTTTCTTCAGAAAGTGGCTGCAATTTCTACCAGAGTGATTTTCAAAAGTTTTGCTTTATAAAACTTACCCTCGAACGCGTGCTCCAGCATCTCTTCTCCGATATCCTTGTACACCATAATTTGAGTGGAATAGTTATCGTCGTTGGGCTGTAAACACGAGAATCGACGTTACAATTCATAACGCTCGCCACGTAAACAGGACAATATAGACGACAAAGTGGGAAATTAAGACTGAAAAGCGACTGTAATAACGGGCGATTGTCATTGGAGTGGAAGAAAAAAACACGCTCTCGAGCATCATAAATTCATGGCCTCATGATTCGCTTATAAGAAATGCGCAGGGCAATATGTTGGCAGCGTGCTTTCCGTTGGTCCGGGCTTATTTTGCCGGCCATATTTTCTTGAATATTGGACGAGGAGCGCCGATGCCACTACGTGCTCAGAATTTCTCTGAATTTCATCATCTCGATCTTGTGTTTTCCTCTTTCACTCTTTCTCCAATGCCGCTGTTCGATATATATATATATATATATATATATATATATATATATATATATATATATATATATATATATATATATATATATATATATATATATATATATATATATATATATATATATACATATATTCCCATCCATATATACGCGAGGATACATGGAAACGTGCATGCAGTTATAAGCTAATGGCACTTTTGTTTGTACTCACGTCCATAGAAAAGTAAGAATAATCGTAGTTAAAACTTTTGATAGCATCCTTTGTTCCGGGAGGCGCCTTAGGATTTGCTATTGCTGTAACACAAAAAACATGGCAATTATTAGTAAATAGTATATTCATTTTCACCACACTGCGCGTAAAGTGCTGACTGTACGCCCTCTCAGCAGGCCGTACAGTACCGCATGGACTGCCTAGGGAATAAAGTGACTTGCGCATGCGCGATGCGCCTTTTTCCGCTCTCGACTGCGTCTCGAGCGGTAAAATAGCGCGTCGCGCGTACACAAGTCACTTTACTTCTAGGCAGAGCATGGGGTACTGTACGGCCTGCTGAGATGCGTACAGTCATTTCTTTACGGGGGTGTGGTGAAAAGTAGTATACGCACCTCTGGAGTACAGTAGGCAAGCATGCACTGTGTGAAATGCCGACCTCGCTTCGCTCGGTCGGCAACGTCACACAGTGCGTACATCGCCCACTTTACTCCCTTGATGCATAATGTACTATTTCACTGCAAATAGTATTGGATTTTCATAGTTGTATCTTATAATAAATTTGCCTTTATTATTATTTAAAACTTTAAATATACTTCATTCTTAACTGAATGATTCTTAACTATATCTGTCACAGTGCTTGAATACATAATCAGTTTACGATACATATTTAGTTACACAACATTAACATAAATATAGAAGAGTATTTCATTTCCAGGTATTGTTAATTTCTCAAAATATTGTAAAATATTGTCCACCACTTTCTTAGAACGTATTCTCGCAATGCTGTATATTTGGGAATTTATAAGTGTCATCAATATCTAGTCAGTATCCAGATGTAAGATAACTCTCAAAGACAGAAATATTTTAGAAACGTTTAAACATCGAGTTTTCAGAAACCAAATAACGTTGAAAAACAAGTTGCCGAAGGTTTTGGAAACATTTCTCTAAAGTTAAAATTGTCCGTATTCATCGCTTTCAATGAGTTGAAAGCTTGATCACAACGTTTTTGAAAAATTTATCCTAAAACGCATATAACAATAAAAAACAATTTGCAAGTTGATGTTCAACGTTGTTTAGTTTCTATAAACTCGTTATTAAAACGCGTTGTGCTATTGCGGGGCATTATAAAACACAGCAGAAAAGCATATTATCTGCATAAATAAAAAAGTTAAATAAAATTAAAATAATTACAATCATAATAAAATAATCATAATAAGCATAAGATTTGTATAATTAAAAATGATTCCTTGATTGTGCAGTCAATTAAATTATTTTCTCGTTAATACAAGTCCGCAGTCATTATACAGAATCAGGTGAGTTCACGAGCCTGAAACGATAAAATACGCTTGGTGCTTTTTAAAACGCCAACGTTTCATATCTGTCACACTGTGCTGACGTTACTTTGAATCTCATAAAATTCTATTTCCACGTGAAATTAATTTTATAGTTTTAGACTGCATTATATATGCAGTATAACGATAGTTAAAGGCTTGGAATTTACGACAGAGTAAAATGAAAGATTACATAAAACTGAAGGTTAATAACGCAGGGTTATAATGCAATGCATATGAATATCAAAGAAAAAAGTAGTGACAGTTTTAAATCACACTTTATGATCCCTGAATAGAATGTAAATAGAATCAAGAAATTAACATACTTGTCGGTCAAACTTGTTCGAAGTATCAATTACAATTTCCATTCGAATAAGTTTCTTTACGTTACGTAAAATCTTTAGCTTTAATTTGACGTTTAATACATTTCTACCTGACACATAAAGTTTTGTCTTACGGTTCTTTAATTCATTTTTTCATTCCAATCCCATCGGCGCGTGGTGGAAAAAGTGCGCAACCCGCGCAAACCGACAGCGTTATGCGCGAATATAGTTATACGCACACGAAGCGCGATGACTCGTGGGCGAGTCTCGCGCGCGCACTCCTCTTCGCTCTGACGTCACTCTGGACTCTCCCGCGTGTGTTGAACGCACGCGGACTATATACCCTTCCGACTTGTATTTGCCCTCGGTACGTCTGCAGCTCTGTCCCCATACAACACAGATCAATAGACACGTTTTACTTTTCCCGGGTGCGTAACACTCTCGTGATATTTCTAGGCCTAGATCGAAACATTTCAGTAAATAGAGTCTATTTTTTGACAGTTCTCGCTATTAATTAAGCTTTGTTTACATAAATAGGATGAGCGTTATTCGATGACAAAAGTTAAAGCGAGTCTCTATTGATCTGTAGCTGCTGCCCACACTCGTGAGAGGCAATCCCTTCGTTCAGACTATATATTTCCGAGTATTTCTATACATTTTACCGATGATGATGCAATGCGTTGATTTTATACTTAACGAATTTGGCTCTAATAAAATATACTTTATCTATATAAAATAGATTGGGCACTTTTCAAATCGACTTAAGACACTAAACTATTCAAAGTTTTCTTCACGAAATTATAAAAAGTATTGCAAAGGAACATTATAGAGAATTCGTCCTTATATCCGTATGTAAATTTAGGGTTTCTATGAAACCGCATCAGTGTAGTCTCGTCACGTTGTGCAATATTTTAACGTTGTTAAAAAACGCATTTTTTTTTTATAAAAACTTTATTCAATTCAAAGTCTGTTTCGTATTTTACTACATCCGTAGAAACTCGAAAGTCCATTAAGTTGTAAAAAATAAAGAATAAAAGCAAGCTTTTGTATTATTCATTATCCATAAATGTATTCAATCCATATTGTATTCAATTTGCATACGACGCAATATATAATTTAATAAGAAAAACTTTTTTATGCTTTCTAAATTGAACTGATAAAAAAGCTCGACATGCTTTCTATTAAAGTTGTGTACCTATTTTGTAAATTTTATAGATAAATCTTTTTCCCAAAATAAAGGCTGTTTTTTATCTAAACTTTAATTTTAAAGATTTGAATTTCTAAAATCTTACAATGTGATATGTATTTTCGTTTATTTTAGCTTTTCTTTATTTCTATATTTAAGATAATTTCTAATCTTAAAATTTTCACGGTCTTATGTTTTAGCTGAAAGCATATACAGTTATGTGACTAACAAAGAAAACCAGAGTTCACAGTTTCATTTTTCTTTCTTTTTTTCTAAAATAAACCTGCACACGCAAACTTTTCACTTTGAAGTTGTAGAGCTTTACAAGTATTGAAAGAAGGAAAGCCTATACTTGGTGAACGACTTTCAAGAAATAGAAAGTATTTTAAGCACGAAGTTTCTGATGCTTTTGAAAGATCCACGAGATGATCTTCTTTCAAAAATTGAAATGAAAAGTCTATTCCCCACTTTATTTAGAAATTCTATGAAATTAAAAAAAGAAATATGCACAAATGAATACATTTAGAAAATAACTAATACGTATATAATATATGTATATATACGACATAGTTCAATGATGTTATTTTTTATTGAAAAGTATTTTGCTGTCAAATGTTGGCCGAACTATATGCTCGGTGGGAATTAAAAAATACAATGTAACACTAGCAGATAGCAAGTGAATTAATAAAAATGGCTGCTGTGTAGGTATATCTTTTACAAATTATACAGTGCAAACAAAGGTCATTTTGCTTATCTGTAATAATTAAAGAGTGTATAAATGGGTTTTTTATACAAAAATGAAATTTTTTTAGGAAAAATAATAATGCATGCGTTGCATCAATTCGTGGATACGGATGCAGTGTATCTGAGCAGAATAATATATAACTACCCTATATAAAAAAATAATAATGATTCCTTAACATTCATCATATTTGTTTTGCATCACTAGCGTTTGCATTCCCATCGCAGTAGTATCTCTTTTCTTTTATTCAATAATCAACGACATTAACTGCACTCATTTGTAAGGGAACTTGAACTCAAAAGATTTTGAAAAATTGGTGCAGTCTTATAGTAATTTCTAATTCTAAAAGTTTTTTACCGCGAGTTGTATTATATTCTTTAAAGAAATTACTAAACACCTATTCTTCAAGTTATGCGAAGTAAAAGACCCTTGATTTTAATGTAAAATAATTTTAAAATATTTCTAATATGTTCGTTTTACATAATAGTGATAGTTTTCTTTTCAAATTAAGAAGGACCTGAAATTGTCTTATAGAGTACTTTAATTACTACAACTTTTCACATGTAAAATAACATGTATTTATAATGCAAATGTTTATGTATTTAATTTACTCAAAGTCTCTTAATATCAAGGCCAATTTTGTTATAAACTTATAAGCTTATAAGGCGAAGGCCTTTTCTTAATTATTCAATAATGGCCTTAAACTTTTAAAGTGCACCACATTCAGATATAAGACAAAGTTAACCCATAAGTGATTGAACTAACTACCTTAGACAGCAGTTACAGCGTATTAGAAGTATTTTGTACTTTTTATATGCAAATATACATCGCATAACTTTAACGGGCTCTGACAAAAAATAACACAAAATAGTCGTGATGTACAAAAACAATATGAGCATTACAATTTAATTTTCTGATGTTTTCTAAAAGTTTTAATTATAATAAAATAAATATAAAAACAGAAGAATTAAGAAACAGATTCCAATTATATTCACGTGCAATATAGTAAAGATCTTATTGATTTCTAATTAGAGTATAGAGAAAATCAATTCCCACTTAGTTAAGGGTGTTAATCAAGAGCAATTGAAAAATAAATCAATAAGAGACAGCTGTCATTACGCGTATGCATATACGCAAAAAAGGCTAATTGAGAACATGAAATGAGTGGCCAGACTGCTGGGCGGGGCCAATGATTCCACTGGGGGAGGCAGTTCGTCGCGTCGCGTCGCATCTCGTCTCTTCTCCCAGCCCGAGACCGGAAATTACGAGGTGAGATTGACCGGAAACGGGACACGCTAACGTCTCTAATCGCGACGTGTGCTACGACGAATCGATAAAGCCGGTCTACGTATGCGAGCCCACATACGTGCATACACACTTATATAAGGTACACGTGAAAGAATATCTACAAAGGAAGGTAGCCCGCGGTGACTCTAAAAGCTTCCGATTCGCTTTTCCGCGAAGCGCACACGAGCGCGAGCGCGTAGTTTGTATGAGCTCGGGGCGCGACGCGCAGTTTCCCGAGACTCGAAATTCAAAAGCCTTGGCGTTATGAAGCTTCGATCCGTGGCGAAAACGCGCATTGTGCACTCGCGGATTAGATTGAAAGTCGCGCGCGCGCACGACACTCGATGGGCCGAGCGAGGGGATATTCCATGCAGCGATCGACGTCGATCGAAAGTAACGCTTTTTGGAGATTGTTATTGCACCTGTACTTTTTTTCTTACGATATTTAGCCTTCTACGAATATTGCGTCGCTTATTAAATTCATGTTAAAAGAATTTTATGTTTATTTTCTAGTCGTGTTATTAACATTAATTTACATTAATAATAGGTTAAGAATACTAAATTTGAATTTTTTATTGTTCGAACTTTGCTTTTGGATAATGCTTTTCGACAGTTTATTGAACACTTTTTTTACTCCCATCCGGAATCAAAATAGAAAAGTTTCACTTTAATACAACTATTTCAGTGTAGAATGGCAATTTTAATAAAATTATATTCTCTTATTAGTTTTAATAAAAATAACATTGATTTACAAATAATAATCCCTTAGTTCATATTTTAATATAATAGAGAATTTATAAAATATGAAAATTTTAACAGAACGTTCAAGAGAACATAATAATTCACAATCTGTTTTAAACTTAAAAATATTCAATTTCTTTAAAGTTATAGTAAGCATTTTCAGAAAGGTCGGAAGAAAAAGATTATTTCCTTTGAACGAATTCATCAGTAACTTCCGAGAATATCGCATTTCTCATATTGTAAGATATAAAGGACAAAGGATTGAATAACCTTCAAAAAGTATAAATGTTGGAGCTCATCTCTGAAATGTAATTTTCGCTGAGTCAGTCCCGACGCATCGGCTCCCAAAATACTGCATTAAAAAGAAGCGCCAGCACTCTTACCGCGGACAGACTAATTGCTAAAGTGTACAGCGAGATGGAATCGAGCCAGTCCGACCTGCGGACTCTTCGCATAAAATTCCATCCCCCAGTGGCACGCAGTGTGTTTGAGTTTGTGTTTGGTGTTTGTATTTGTGGTTGCGCGCACGTACACGCGACTGGTGAATGAATGTTGCGGGGCGTCGCGAGGTCGGCCTGGCCCGACTATATGCGGGTGGGGAAAGAAAACAGCAGCAGCAGCAGCAGCAGCAGCAGCAGCAGAACTCTGAGTCACGACTGCGGAGTATCGATCGGCAACATGGCTTCCGCGAGATGATCCGGAGCCGGAGAGTTAAATTCACCGCGTCATCTCTCTCACTCGCTCTCGGCTTTCGTGACTCTTTCCGCCTCGTTCGCTCGTTATACATACGAATGTTTCAATCATAGGCTTTGCCAGGGTTATGTGCCTACGCAGCTCATTGTGTCGTCGAGCGTTCACTCGGGGACGGGGAGCGAGATTACAAATTATTTATTTAGATTGGATGTAGCTTGGTACGAAGTATATAGGCATTCAGAGGGGATTGTATAGGATATACTTGAAATGTCGGTAACGGTCGGTTGTTTTTTTCTTTGGTATGGTAAATTTCCTCTTGAATTTACATGACAATTTAAACGATACCCTCTTATCAAGAATTTCTTACTTTTTTCTTTCTTTTTACTTAAACGCAAAAAGTTTATCTTAGAATTCATGGAATTTCCAATTTTTACCAATATATCGTAATATGGGGTGCTCGGTGGGGTGACTGATTCAGTCCTTATAAGTTATTCACAGTCAAATTTCACTATTTAAATTTATTCTTTTATATGTATAATTTGTAATAACTATTTAGAAATGTGACCAAAGCCATAGTTATATCTATATACCTAAGTTTCTAACATTAAATCCGCTTTATTTAAATTGAAATTTTGATTCCTAATATTTAATTAGCATCTCATTAAACTGTAAATGTTAAACATCATCTTTACTCATTATTTCATAAGGTAGTATAAAAATTAACAAATAAAAAATAAGATAAAAGTTTATAAAATGTTGTTATTGGGCAAACTTAATATAATAAAAGGCATCAAGAGTTCTAAGAAGCATGTCATTTGATAAAGTTTTACTTTGGCACATTAACTCTTAAAGTACTTACAAGGATACTTATGCTTGTCTTATACCTAATATGGTGTGAATTATAAGAAAACTTTTTTCCATTTAAATTACCACACAGTTAAATAAATGAACTTATTTTGATTGTTACACACGAATAACATAAATTGTAGTTATATTACAAATAAATGTTTGTTGATTCTTTAAACATGAAAAATGTAAGTGAAAAAGTAGTACACATATAGTAAAAAAACTACAATATTTTAAATAGATATTTTATAAATTTTTTAGTCTGCAATATTGAAATAATTTGTGTATAATCTAGTTTATAATATGAAAAACTAAAATTATGTTGAAATTTAATAAAAGCAAAACCAACATAACATAAAAAAAGTTTGAAATACATATCTCAATTTCACTGGCTAAAACTTTTAACAAAAATGTGGATAATTATTCTTTTATTGTATACTCGCTGGAGTGCGTCAGTTAGCTTTAAAATGCCATTTTGACTAACTTTATTTCACGTATTATTTAGAAAGTTTATTTGCAATTCAATAAAAACGTAAAATATTAACCGTTGTCGCGGGATACATCGTGCTTTGAATAATAGACTTTCAGTACTCAAACTTTAAATTATGTAGAAATCTGACAATAATAGCCAAAATATAATTATACGAAAATTATAATTAAGACTATAAATAATAGTTATTGTTGTCACGTTAAACACGGTTAGTTCGTATATTGCAAGCAAGCTAATCAACAATTATACGTTATAATATTAAAAAACTGTTATAACTGAATTGTAAACGTTTTATAAAGCATAACAATCCGAGTACCGTAAGGCGGAGTCTTTAGATACTTTTCAACTTTCAATGGCGTTATACATTCTTTATTTCGATGATTTGAAAATCCTTTCAGTGCCATACTTGAGTATACTTATAGACTATTAATTATCTTAGCTAAGCAACCTAATTTTCATGTTCAAATAAAATTACAGCCAAAAAACATGGTAGTTAGTTCTTCTTGTGATATTTTTGTTTTTAATTTAAAATTTTCAGACTTAAAAAAAGGTTTTATCTGTAATAAGAATTAAAATAACGATCCATCAAACATAAGTTATCTTAATAATTATGTTTTAAATTGATGAAATGTTACACCATAGATGAACTGCGAGAAAACTCTTTAGCTCTACAGACCCCGACAATCGTAAAGCATTATTTTTTACAAGGATCTTCTTTTTAAGGTTAGCGTACTTTGAAAATTATAAACTCGGTCTATATAAGAATTATAAATGCGAGTTTTATAGTTATTTAATTATAAACAAAGTACTAAATATTTGCCCAAGACTGCTCGCTAATCGTCAAAATATTGATTTCATAGATAAGCGTCTTCTTAAAAGTTATACCGTAAGTAGCACGAAAATTCTTTTGGCCTAACAAGGAGAACACCAACCCTGCGGACCTCGGCTTTCGATAAGGCTTCAGGAGGTGCTTTCTATGGTATCTTAAAATTATGCCTAATAGAATCTTACTTTATACGCTCCGCTTTGAGAATACAATTCATAGATTGCCAGAAGCTATCTCCTTTCATTCTGAACGTGCACATCACACCCACTCCTTCAGCTCCTATGCAATTGCGCTTATATCCAATATCCATGCATAGAGTTTTTGAAGTTTTTGATCATGTGTTCGATTATAATATATTTATTAATATATATAAACATGAAATATATATATATATATATATATATATATATTTATTTATTTATTAATGTATTTTTTGGGCACCCGTAGATTGTTCTACTCAATTGCTTATAACTTTGGGTCAGATTAATAATTTTTAACGTTACAGGTCTCAAATTAAAGCTCTTTATGCCTACTTTTATTATCTTTCGGACCATTTTTTCTAGTGCTAACCCATGCATTGTTATAATCACTATAAGAGGTACATTTTTGCACTAAAATAACGTATATTTGGAGTCAAATAGCTTATATCTCAAACACAAGGGCCTATTAGAACAAACTATAGGTGCTAGAGTTCATTTTTTAGGTACCAGAAAGCACCTCCTAGAGTCTCATCAAAATTCGAGTTCCGCAGGGTTGGGCTTCTTGTAAGTCGGTACGTGATACGTGAATATGTATACATCGATAGACTTTACGAAAACTAGCACGTCCGTTCCGTTTCCCACGAAGAGAAACACATCTGGATTTTCACCACGAAGATTAGCACTTTTCATCATTTTCCCACGAAGATTTTTATTTATTCGGATAGCTTGATTTTCTCAGGTAAATTGTGCCGTATTACTTTCAAAGATATAAGAAAAAATGTAAAAATCAATCTAGGACTCTAAGCGCTTTTATGACTGGAATAAACACGAATGGCGTATAGAAAATTTTCCATTAAAAATCATGATTTAAAATTTTGCATGCACCTTCTATAGACCTTTTATAATGTAACTATATTTAAAACTTTTAGTTTTTCGAAAATTTTCAACAAACTTTTATCGATGAAAGGAAAAAATACGCGGATTAAAAATAATATTTTAACTTTATACTTTTTATTCTTTTACGAAATACTTATAAATTTTCTAAGCTTTGCCGTACGGAATTAGATATCTTGAATGATATTACGTCAAATTTTCAAAACTTTTTATCAACGTGTTTTCGAGTAATGACGAGTTAAAGTCCGCGGAATATTGAGATATTCGTCTTAGCGGCGTGGGTCTAATGTTTTTAGTTTCACAACACTCTCACAACATTCATGATTTAAAATTTCCTCTCGCACCGCATTCCCCCCGCGGTCGGTCCCTAACCTCCTTGAAATACCCCGCTGACCGAAGGCAGCCCGCTTCAAGATATAATATATAAGAATTCGTAGAATTGCTTAAGGGCTTAAACTACCTTTAAAGCCCGAAGAAAATAAAAATGTATCTGTTAATAACTTTTTTTAACGTAAAAAACAAAAAGAAATTTTTAATGTCAAAAACAGTACAATCAAAGTTAATTTAAGTACTGTAAAACTTATTTATTACCACATACATCATATCAGATCTATTGAAACCCGTTTTTCTTACCAAAAATCACTTGCAACGCGATTTTGAGAGCAATTTTTTATTTACATTTAGAATATGTTTCTTTATTTCTCCAAATGAGCAAATTAGAGTTGATAAAAATGAAAAAATAAATAAATTTAGTGCGATGATTTCATTGGTTTGTACGAAACAAGAAAATAGAAGACGTGAAAAGAAAATTTGTGAAGGGAATACAAATCAAAACCGAGCAGGAAATTCTACTAGACTGGAACAAAATCGATAGATCAAGTTACTGTGAAAGCTACAAAGACTGGACAATTGACTTAGGAAGAGAAAAGCACTGAGAAAATAGATAATTTGGTGGAAAAATAAAGGAACAATGGGCAAGGTTAAGGTGCAAAAGTGTAGGGAAAACAGGAAATAAAGGTTTTAAGGACACAATGTGTAGAGTTTGCAGAAAGGAAGCTGAATCGATAGAGCATACGTGGAATTGCCAGGCAGCAAAAAGAATAAATAAAAGAAGAGTGGGTAAGAGAAGTAGAAGAAAGGCGATTGGAAGGGTCAAAGGTAGAGGCAAAGCATAAAATGAAAGAAATATTGAAAGGTGATCCTACCCCCAACCTATGTTCATTTAGTAGGGAATTTGAAAAAATAGCTAGGTCGAAAACTGACAGACCAAATAATAGGGATTAGATTGTACTGCAATTGTATTGTAAACAAAGCGACTCCAAAGATTATGTAATGTATAACGTAAGATTGTTTGTATTTATAACGATATCTAGGTTTAATGTGCAGTATAAACGGTATGATAAAAATAAATTAATACAATGTAATAGGTATATGTATACAATACACTATATTATGGTGATAAGTGGGCATAATGTAATAGGATTTAATATAAATCTATACATGGAATAAATGAATAAAAATAAAATATTGATAATTATCAAGAAAATTAAAAAAGGTTCATATAAGATATAAAACTTTGATTGTTTAATAATGTGTTCCGCTATTTTGAAATAGAGATATATTCTAAAAGTATCCTGAAACTTTGAAGTAAATCCAATGAAAATTAATCTTAAAATCGAGTGGTAAGTACGAGGGTAAGTAAGTTTTGGTTAAAAACAGGCTTTATACTTTATAGATGTACCACTAGGTTGTATGTGAAAATAAATGAGTTTTGCAAGCTTTAAAATACGATGAATTTAACAATACCTACTTACATTTACAGTGTCAAGAAAACAAATACATTTTAGTATTTTAGTAGTGTAATTCTCCCTCAAGTCTGAATGAATTGGGCTCTCATAAAGCGCACACATCAGTCTGCCATATACAAAACAAGCACCGTACCAGGTCTAAAATAAGCCTTGGTAAAATTCTCGAAGGAAAATCCATCAGAGATACTTTGTATCTCCTCGTTGGGCTGGGGATAGAAGTGCGCACTTTGCAGATCTCTTTTTTCCACCCTGGCTTTATTAATAACGTCTTTCGAGCTGAAAATCGTTTTTCTAAATCGCCGCGTGCGCGCGGGCTCATCCTACGTACTATGGGCGCCTTATGTACTATGGACACTATAGAGATACGAGTGGGCGAGTATAGGTGCGTGGGTTTGATACTTACAGGTGGTATTGCCGACCATATCGATGATGCATTGGGCCTCGCGGGTTATCTCCCTCATGTTGAAGGGACGAACCCGCACGGCTACCTTCACCGACGACATTTTCACGGTCGTAGCCTCGGGCTGACCTCAATCAATTTGCCTCGATCGCACCTCGATTCACCTCTGTAACAAAAAAGCCAACAAGAACATGTATTACACAGCTTAAGTTCAAGCATAGCGTTGGAGTATAATGTATTTAATCATGGTTTTATACTTTTATTTCTCTCAACTCACTATGGTGCAGCATATTTATTTATTTATTTATTTATTATTCACCAGGTTACATTTAGTAACAAAATACAATATCTTATAATAACATTATGCTATAATAAGATTGCACTCTGCAGAGATACACAGGTATCTGTACGCAGTTCGGTTACAAAAATAAAAAAGACTTACAGTAACAATTATAAGCTACTTAAAAACTACTAGCACTAGCTTTTATATAAACAAGGTCATTTTAAACATTTGGAACCTTGTCAACTAATGGGATAGAAAACGATTTTTTCGACTTTTGAACTATGAAGATTTTAAGGGAATATATAAGGCTACTTTTTGATGAATTTTTCTTTCGCAAATGAGAATTAAATTGGTTAACTTAACTAGAGGTTTTAATTGCAGCCTTTTTATTAAAATTCCGGTAAGATATTTAAGAGAAAATAAACGCGCTGGTAAGACGTTTGAAATATAATAACTAACCTCTTGTTAAAGTTTCCACTAATTTTATTCATATTTGACAATTTTTTTAGCATAATGTATCATGGGTTCTAATACTCTCATAAATTTCATATCCACTAAAGTCAAGAAGTTTAATTAAAGTATTACCAGCTTACCGAATTCTAGTAAAGAAATCTCCTTCAATAGCGAATTAAATAGGTACATTTTTAATACGTAAAATAGTTTGAAATGCATCTTATCGAACGGATCTACGCCACCTGTTACAATTTCTTTTAACCGTATGTTAAAGTAAAGATATTACTCAAAATTTATTTGTTTTATTTTAATATTAACATTTAAGGTATTCAATAAAGTATAATTTTTATATGAATGATAACAATAAACCTTGTATTAAAAATGTTTATACAGATTTTATGACATCAAACAATGCATGGAACACTATATGGCTAGTTAAATAACAAAAAAAATATATGAAGAAATATATCTATCCATTTAGCATGAAATTTTTGGAATAAAAGCTGCGAACAAAGTGTAGTAAACATATTTCTATTCCCAGCACCTTGACTTTTACTATGGCACATAATACGGACAAATAAGCACTTTTTCCCCGTATGTATGCCAAGGTCGCGCAGTAGACTAGAGCGCCAAGCACGATATAAAGCTCTGTACATGCGAATCGTCAAATTTGGACGAATCTCGCCCGTTTCGAACGGCCTGGCCGCAGTGGCGACGCGCTCGCTCGAGCGATTAGTCCGGGAAGCGCTTGGGACTCTAACGGCGCATGCAGGAGCGACTAATTAATGCACGTCGCGAGCAGCGCGAGTAATTGCAACTGCGTGAGCGCGGATGCATAATGAATCGCGTCGTTAGCCAAGTTCGCATCTCCTGGGTATCCTTTGCGAATGCGACATATAGCCGCTTAATCCTCGCGGCGGCCGCCGCGTCGCCTCGAGCTCTAAACTGGCGATGGCTCGGAGGGGGAACGACGATGACAGCCGCGAGCGCGCGCACGCGAGTCTAGGATCGTTTTTCTCTTTTTTCTCTTCTATCCGTGAGCACTTGCTCTTTCGTGCGACATTTGTAATTGTGCTAGTGGCGCCTGCTACGCCAAGTCGAGTCTATATGCGTGGAAAATCAATGATAAGCGCGAAGACTGCGTGTTGCTTCTGCAAACACTATGAATTATTGCTCAACTCAGTTTTATTTCTACGCGTTATCGATGTTATTATATTGATTAACTTATTTTTATGTAGAGCTAGTTAATTTATTGCTCTAGTGAGGAAGCAAATGTAAAGCCATAAGTTTTGATGCACAATGTTTATTCCGTAGTACTTATACTGGAATCAAGTTTCATCATGTAATTCAAGCAAAGGAAATTAATTTCAATTCACTTTTCCTAAAGCACAATACGAATATGGTAATACCTTCTAAAATCGTTAAAAGGATAATAATTTAATTATTAATCAGTAATTGCAGTAAACGCACGAGGTGCTTGTAGTTTTCATTACATTTTTTTTTATTTAAGTTTTAATCTATAAAAACTCAAAAGCGAAAGTTAAATCAGAAAATTATTTAACATCGATATCAATTCCTAATATAAAATTGTATCAGAAACATAAAATTTTAGTCCCTACTTGTAGATTAAATTTAAATTAATTATTATTTCAAACTATAATACTATAATAGTTTCTAAACAACTTAACTCTTACTCCAATGAAGCATAATTCAACTAAAAACTTGTTCAAATAATGTTTAATATGCCTAAACTTTCTATTTTCATAAAACAATCTTTTAACTCATTCGTTGTAGAATTATGCTCTGATTCGACACAAAACGTATATAAATTATTCCTAAACTGAGCTAAAACTAGGAAGAGTAAAAATGTGCATACGCCTTTTTCTTTAAACGCCTGGGATACTACCCAAATTTTTGTCAGATTTTTTCGTGTTATATTAAAAGATATTGAAATGTTTCGATAAACGCTGTGTATCTACTGTAATGAATAAAAGCAGTTAACGGGATAATTAGTTGAAAGACATAAATAAGAATGTCACATGAAAAAACATAATTTTTAACAATTTCATGAATTTGAAAATAAAATAATTTCACTATTTATATAAAGAGAATATCTCAAAACCTCAAAAAATAATACTCATGTAAACATCGAAATGTTCGAAGCAGCCTGCAAATTATCCAAAGAAATAACTTGAACCCTTTAAAGTCCTCCTTAAGCCCTGTAATCGATCGCGTCCATAAAATTGATCTCGACTCGGCTAATAAATAATAAACCTTCTCGACAGATAAGTCCGACTGACGCCAGTCCGAAGAGAACACCCAACCCGGCAATATTTGCGCGCCTCGTAGCAGGCCATAAACAAAAAGGAGCAGACGTCACCTCTCGAGAATATCCAGCAGCCGGGGGCAGCGAGATCCCGCGATAAATCCCAAAGGATCGCCTCGTGCTCACAGCTCGGTGCGAGAATCACTCTGACCCGGGCTCATTGACGCGATAAAACCCGCGGGGGCGGCCGCGGCGGAAAAAAGAAAAAATGCGCGCACAATAGCCGAGCAAACCACGGCTGAGTCGAGCTATTAGACTCATAGGGGGGGGGTGATATTTGCTGTCCCCTTCTCTGACGCATATAGTTTTGCGCTGTCGGTTCACATGTAGACGACAGGAAATTCAGTTTTAATGATTGTAAACTCGATTAGGGAAATGGAAAATATCGACCAGGCAATTCTTATTTTAACAGGAAAGTTTTAGTTATACTGTTTGAGGAAGCTATTATGATTGGATGACTCAAATAAAGCTTCAAATCAATAACACTCTCAAACTTTTTAATACACAATTTAAGATACAAAATGTTTTCCAGTTATTAAAAAGTTTTATAAGCGCCTATGAATATTGTCTAAAAATAAAAGAAAATGTTTTATTTATCAAATTATATATCGTTAATAAATCTAATAAAAAGTTAAAAATTGACGAAAATGGTAGAGCTTTGAAAGCCAATGTATATAATTTATAAAAAATATTTTATACTTATAATATACTTTATATACAATAAAAATTCCAGCATTTGGATGCAGTACTTGACAAAGAAAAGAAAAGGAAAATTCGTCCAGTACGCTGATCTCGTATACAATACGAAATGCAAAATAACGAGAGGTTATATCACAATCCAAACGGCTAATTTCGTTTTTATCATCACATAAACACAAAAGATAAATTGGCTTCTCCTTCATACAAATGGATACTAACGCTTACTTCGCCTTAAATAACAGCGCTATTATCTCCTTATAAAGGTAATGTTACGAAGGAAACACAGCAAGAACAAGTGAAAAAGTAGGGAAGGATAAAACATAATCTACACCATCATATCCAAACCATATTATACGGTGGAGAAGAAGGATCTCAAGTGCCCGGTGGCAATGAAGATAAAAGCGAGCGAGACCATATACGCGGCATCGGGTACACCATGAGCGCGAAATGGTGGAAATATGAATCGTCGTAAGGCTGCGATGACAACACATATGTGGACGATACCTTGGCGCCGAGACGAGCGACAGCACTCTGATTTCATCCGCCATGAAGGAAGATAAGCTCAGATTCCTTTTCAGAATCTGGTGGGCCAGATGATGAAAAACGACTTGACTAATTCTATTTTAGTGTTAGTTGGTCCGTTTCGAAACGATGTCTACTCACTTTTTATTAAACCACTGCTTACACTGCTGTAGGACTACTGTTGTAGGATTCTTCCTCCGGTAGCTAATCTTTTGACTTTACTCTTCTGAATGTAAAACCCAATGTAAAATGAAACATCCGCGATGAAAAGGAAATGAGCTTCTGTATAAAGTTATTCTATTTTTCTCTTAAGAAAAAATTTCATTTTTCAGCATACTAAAACGCCTACACCTAATTTTAGAAAAGATATTTATGCAAGCAAACATAATTTGAAATTGAAAAACTACGAAAAGTAGTTGCTCATTTCATGCGTGAATACTTGGATTAATTAGATTTCTTTAGTAAGTATATACTTTTGAAATGTATAATTATGATGTCAAATACTGGATGTATTCCAAAATGTTTTGCTCTAATTTGTCAAGATATTCCTGTTGCCATGTAAACACGACTATATATCAATGCAAAATACCTAGTTGGTAGCAGCGTAAACACCTCGTAATTACTGTCATATGCAAAAATATATATGGCACTTTTTTCCCTGAAAAGCGAGACCAAAATTACCTTTATTTCATCAAGTTCTACCAATAACCCTGATTTTTTATTGTCTTTTAACAATATTGTCTTCTAACAGTCCATTAGTCCCGCTTTCCAGGTGAAAAAGTGTCCACAATTGAGATGGGCATAAAGTACTATATGTAACTCGAGAAAAAAGTTGATTTTTCCCTCGGGTGATACTGTACAGTAAACTCACCCGCTGGAAAAATATTTGACTTTTTGCCCTTGTTACATAATATACTATTTTAGAGCTCATTTTTGTTCGCATCTGACACTATTTAGAGGGATTTACTCTACTATAGACATATTTTACATTCACAGCTGAGAGTATTTAGAATTGTTTACATTGATACAGGGATATTTGGACAACTTAGAGCAAAATATTTCGGAACGTTCTAAAATGTTTTGCACAGGGCGCACACATTTCGCTGTACGATCTTTATTTGTGTAAGATTCGAAGAAACAGAATTAATAAATTTAATTTTATCAAGGTTTTATGTATTATTACAAAACCCAATCTATTGCTACAGGAAGTAGGAAGTAAATTCTGAATCTTAAATAAGATTTAATATTTTCTGTGAGAAATTCAATGTGTTATTATTATTGGGATTTCCCTAAACATGATTCATGTAAGCTAAATTGGAGGACGTGCAATCAAGTAAAATGAGTAACAGTCGAGATAGTACAATTATAAGGAACAATATAATTTTTGCTTATCGAATTGCGTGACTGCAAAACACTATTCAAATTATTTTACAGACAAGAGAATGAACCTTGATATTTTGATTTTTATACGGATATTTTGCATCCTATTGTATGAATATATTATATGAAACGTAAGGGAAAAAGTAAAAATAGTACACCCGAACGCCCTCAACATAAATAACTCGAGAATTCCCCATTAGGACCCCTTTTGTTTTTTTTACTTTATCTTTGATTATCTACAGATTTGTTATGGGCGGAATTAATTTAGATAGCTTTATATTCATAAAAATATCACGTTAAGAAATAAATTACTGAAATAAAATGAAATAAAATTAAAAAAATTATGTTATTTAACGCAAAATTCATTTATGGCTTTTGGCTGATTAGGCCAAAATGACACCGTAAAAGTAATATGATTTCAAAAGTGATGAAAAAAAAATAATTAACTCAAATTAAATTTTTTCATTAGGCGTTTATTAATAAAGTCTTTTTGGAACTAAAATTAATATTTTCGAATTTTTCCACTGAAAAATTGTGGCGTTATATTGCTCTATTCCGTTAGATTATTCTTCTCATTGTGGATTATCCATTTAGTTATTGTTTTTAAAAAATTGATTCATTTGGTGGCCTAACCAATTGAGGTAATTTTTATCAAATATAACTGAATAATAATAGTAATATTATTTTAAGGTAGTAAAATTCTACATGACTTCAAGACAGTTTTCTACTACATTTAGCACTATGACGTCAAATAAAACCGACATCCATTTGAAAATCTTTTATTTTCTATCGAATTACCCTCAAGATCTATGCTTATGAAAATCTCATTCGCTTCGAAAGAATAAGTGTATTCCAACAATCAATCAATCAATATATTGATTCACAATAATTCGCTATGTGCGTATCGTATAAGTAGTACCGCTTGATGGCGAAACTTTGAAACGTTGATGGTTTGCAAAAATGGATTAGATTAGATAGGCAGGAAATAAATTCTTCTTAAATTATATAACTATGGAAATATGTATATTCATTGATAGTAAATGAAACTATTTTGTTCTTACAAAGTGAAAAATAATTTGTTTTATCTATAGTATGATTCCTGATCTATAAACTCAATAAACTTGAAATTCAGCGAACTTAATTTTACTTAACAGTTGAAAATTTCTAAATAAACCTCACTATTTGATTTCTTAATATGTAACCATCGGTTCACTAAGTGAAGGGGGGGGGGGGGGGGGGGCTAGGTATAGTAAGACAAACTTGTATAAATTCAACAATAATTGAAAGGAGATAATGTGTATTATGAAGCCATCAAATGTTAAGCTTTTACACAATAATTTGCTTCTGAATAAAATGGAAAACATAAAAAAAGTGAATTCTCATCAAAATGTTAGTAAAGTGTGTTATTATCCTTAGACTCCCCCCCCCCCCCCTCCCAGCGAGGGTTAAGGAATCTGATTTAGAATGAAATGCGTTTTTCATAGTATTTCAATACGGAGAAGAAAGATAATAACCATTACTAGTCTGCCTAGTAAATTTGATACAATATGCCCTGATCCAAAACGGCTATATTTGATTCTACTTCACATGCATACAAAAGGCATATTCTGTACACGTGTCACAAAAAATATGGTGTGCACCATAGGGAAGAGACTTTCTGTTCCCCTTATGTATTTGCAGTACGAGTCGAAGACGAGTGCGTATTATCGCGAGCCGAAGACGAGGCACGTGGACAAAAATGGCCTATTTCTCTCCCTTATTTCACAATATCAAAACAGATGAGAATAGAATAATGAAATATTTTCATGCATCTATATTGTTACTGTATATGTTTATTTCCTGAAAACATTTAATATTTGTACCACATATAAAGCAATCTAACGATTTTTATCATTTTTAGTAATAGAACTTAGTTCTGCATTTCTTATGGTTTTCATTTTCTAGGCCGTTTAGTAATTAATCAAAATCCAGTATTAGCTTTGCACCGAAAGAAGATTCTTTTTACAAAATAAAATTAATATATTTAAAATATTATGAAAAAGGGATTTTATTCTAAATCAAAAATCTATTAAAAATAAAAGTGAAGTTAGATTATAGACATTTTCAAGGTCATAATTTACTAGCTATTAAGAAATATTAAGTTCGCCATATTTCAAGTTTGCTAACTTTACATTGTTAACTATTTATACTAGTAAGTAGGGTAAGCATTCCTTTGTGAAATGGATTTTCGTGAGGCTAGAGGTGTTTTCTGGTACTTAAAAATGAAACCTAGCCCCCTAATTTATTGGAATGGGCTCTTCTTTACACATGATCATTATATTAGAAAAAATGGCACCTTCACTGCTGATTAAATCTCTATATGTTTACACTATAATCATTTACACTAGAAAAATGATCAAAGAGAATATGAATGTAGACAGATTGATAATCGTAGCATTTGAAAGTATCAATTTGTTTCAAAGTTATTAACGATCAAAGATGGGTGACGAAAATTCATGAATATTCGCAGAATCGCAAAGATTAAAATATAGCTTTGATATGTCATGTATGTTTTGTCAAACTGCGGGTACTATGCTTCATTTATAGGTACCAAAAACAACTCTTAAAGTCTTATCAAAATCGATCCCAAAAGGTATCACACTCTTTTTATACACCACTGCTGTAATGGATTATTTCAAGAATTATATCTACTTAACTTAAAATCAGATATATTAGATATAACATGTAGAACATTACTGCAAAGTTTCAATATTATTGATTGATTTAATTTCAAATTAAAAATCAAAAATACCATGAAATGTCGCGTGTGTCCCGTGTCCCAACCAACTTTCTCTGATGTTATTTTAAAATTTTATTACAAGATGATGTTTCATGAGAAAAGTAGGCAGCAGATTGCTTAAACTTATTATCAAATAGATTAAGTGTAATATCTTAATTTTCATGCTGCGAGTATTTAAAAATAACTTCAAATCTGTCCCTCGATTTTCGCGTCAGATGTGTCCCGTCCTTTAAAATTAATTTTATAAAAATGTGTAAATTGATTATCAACTCAGGTTATATTTGTTAATTTAACCATTCCTTTTCATTTATTGGTGATTTTAAAAGGTTTCATTGTCAATTTTTTAAGTAAAATCGAATTATAATTGCATTTTGTCTTGCGTACCTTAATTGATGTCATGTGTGTCCGGTGCTGTAACTAAACAGATATCAAGAAATTTTAAAAAGTAACTGCAAAAATAAGTTTACGTGTGAAACAATACAAGAATAGCTTCTTCATAAATTTCATTTAAGTTTAAATTATCATGTGTATCCCGATGATTGATCAACTATACTATACTATATACGTATACTATAGTGTACGCTCGCATCGCCATAGCAGTCTTGTCGACGCATTGTCGCTGCGCATAGAGGAGCAGTAAACAAACATAATGTTAACCTCTTAAACAGTCGTGCTTTTGAGTTACGGATAGTGCGTAAAGATCAAGCTAGATTTTTCTCATTTCTTTTAAAATGTGAAAAGAAAAAGATTTGATTTTTATAAATTGAGTATACTTTTTATTTCTTAAATTTCACACTTGAGAATTGTCGACTTTTACCTACAAAACGTTTCCGAACATAGCATTAAAATTAAAATCATTCTTGAAAGAATCCATTGCAGCAGGACGTGGATATAAAGAATCTTTTTTCTCAGTCTGTAATATATAAAAAAGACTTAGTAATCGAAACTGTCGGCTGCTAAAATAGGTTTTGTGACAAACACACAAATAACCATAATCTAATAAGTACTAAAGTGGTAATTTTCGCCCGCAAAGTAATAACGTCCCCCGGCAAACTGATAAATTTGTCCCAATATTTTTATATTAATTGTTATTTCATCAATATCCATTTTGCCCCTGCATGGGATTAAGATGATGGTTTTTATCTATTAGTAATTATAAATGAGATATTAAAAAAACTTTAGAAATATTAGATTTGCTTGAAATAGGATTTATATATTTTTAAATTCAAATTGTCCATTTTACTCCGCAAACTGACTATTTTGCCCCACACTTCCCTAGTATGAAATATCGCAACAAATTCAGCTGACTGTTTGTGTACATGATCATTAGAATAAATTGTAAAATTGTAAATTGTAAGATTTTAAGAATAATTTTTAGCGTTTTTCCAAATAACATTTAATCTAATGATTAAAAAATGATAGAATTTGATGTGTAACTTGTATTTATGCTACACCTATACCAGCAAAGTTATAGGCCTTATTAATAGAAACTGTACATATTTTATTTTTCACCACCTTAATAAATTAATGATGAAATAACAATATAACATCCGCAATACTTAAATGAAATAACATCTAAAAATAAATCTGCAAGTTAAGGGTTATACTTTGATACAAGTGTTCATAAAATCGACACCTCATACGAAGAATAATAGATTTCAAAACTTAAGACAAAGACTAACCAAATTCACCAGTTCGCGACTAAGACTAACAGATTTCACCAGTTCCCGACAAAGACTAGCCTAATTCACAAGTTCGCAACGAAGACTTAAAAAATTAACTGACTCGCTGAAAATTAGCAAAACAGTTGATTATGCGATAACTTTGGTAGTTGTACATTTGAAATACCAGATGCATATTGTATTTTAATAAAACAGTAACATACACCAAGTTCACTTGGTGAGGCGTGTGGTGGTGGCCCAGAACAAGAAAATGTTCATACTGAAAGCGTATTTATACTGTACGACTCCCCTTACAATAGATTTCAATGATTAAATACATTATTCCAGGTATAGAACTAATGAATTCTATTAGTCTTCGTCGCGGGCGTGCGAAATGTGTTAATCTTCGTCGCGAACTTGTGAATTCGGTTAGTCTTCGTCGCGAACTGGTTGAAATCTGTTAGTCTTCGCCGCGAACTGGTGAATTCGTTTAGTCTTGTCACGGGCACGCGAAATGCGGTACTCTTCGTCGCGAGCGCTGATTCGCGTTAGTCTTCGTTTTAAAATGAATTCATTTATTCATCGTATGAGACGTCGAAATGATCTTATAAACAAAGTGAATTTGAAGTATTAATAAAAATGTTTGATCGATTCGATTGCTTAAAAACTCGACATAGAACTACCTGCGTTTGAAGAACAGTGTTTAAGTAATAGAAAAATCATAACCTCCACAATGAATCCATCGATCCTGCACTAGTAGCGTCGAGAAAATAAGGCTGAAAAGGAAACCCGCTTATAAAGAAGCGTGATACAGAGTCACGGAAAGTGAGACAAGAAGAGAGAGAGTGAGAGGGGGGGGGGGGGAGAGAGAAAGAGAGAGAAAGAAAGGCAGATAGATGAAAAGGAGAGCCGAAGCCGTGACCGTCGGGCTCACGTAACTGGATACGGAAGAGAATGAGTCAGCCGAGCAAAATCGGTCTGCGCAGCTCGGCCGTCCAAGCCCTACCTACTCCGCAAGAGCAGCGGTGCCTCTGGGCCGAGCAAGTGGGCGTCGCGAACCAAAGAAAAGAAGAAGCACCAGCGGCGGCGCCAGCGACAGCTCTCCTATATATGCGCTCGGTCTCACCTATATATCGACGAGCACGCGCGGCGACGGTATTTCTTTCCTCCCCTCGCTTCCTTTCGCCGCACTTGTTCGCCGAATGAAAGGCGAAGGCCTCGCTCTCTGTGTTGCCCTTTTCTCCCATTGTCTCGAGTAATCCCATTAGAGAAGCTGCGCGGCTTTCAGCGCGATTCAAAACATTCGGAGCTTTTTCATCTCTCGCGGAGCCGCGCACTATTGCTCTCCCGCCTTAATTGGACGATCGTTTTTAAACGTTCCGGGCCCTTTGTGCGCTTTGTCGCGCTTCTGCCGGAGCGCACGCATTTTGCCGATTGAATGCACGGTGCGCGGTGCTGCTCGTGCCAAGTTGCGCGCGCGCGCGCATCCCTACACTGATTAGCGAGAGTAGATATTATTTACGGGATAACTCCCAGGCGGCTGACAAGCAGTTATTGGCTGCGTAGAGAGGCTACTAAATTATCGAATCTCGAGTCTAGCCTCGAAAAGTTTCGACAAGCGTATTGCAAGCTGAATGCGGTAACGATTTTACAAAGTTGCGAGAAACGTCTGACGTGACGCGTCTGTTATCTACTTAAATTGCCAGAAAGTTAAGAAATAACGCGCACCAGCTGGTGCTGCTGCTGCTGTTGCGCTTGCCTTTGGTTGTTAGAATAACAGGAATAACAAGAATGCGCGACTGAAAGTTATGCCGTAGTTGTAGTTTTTAATATATGTCCGAACTTATTTCCTACGAATGGATGAAATAAGGATATTTCCACGATTTTTACAATAAAATGTTGCTTATTAATGAACTAATCATAATTAATACAAAAAATTGTCAATTATGTATCGACGCTCCTTATAAAAACTAACTAGCACATTGCAGATTTCTCGAAAAATACTATTTCTTTACAGGAGTTTCCTATAAAAACTACCGATTTTGAGATTCTCCGACATAATCATTTTTTGGAAGTATTATAAAAGTGCTAATTTTTGTTCTTACAAAAATTGAATAACAAACTTTGAACAAACGGACTGTTTTTAAGAAAACTAAATATGTAGTCTTCGTAAGGAGCATCGGTAATTAGAGTCCAGCAGAAGCTTTTCTCCAGATTCCAACAATCACAAAACTGGATTGCACATCGATCGAGCACCGAAACGAGACGTCAGAGCTGCACAAAGGCGTAAGCTCTTGCGAGTACAATCGTAAGGTATCCTCGACAAAATCAACATACACTGCCGCCACATATTGTCGTCCGCTGGATCCCAATTCAAATCCCACGGGTTCACCAGCTCAATTTCCGTGTCAAGGATGAGCAAGCTTCTTCTCTCCCTCTCCCCTTCCCTCCCTCTCTCTCTCTCTCTCTCTCTCTCTCTCTCTCTCTCTCTCTCGAGGCGGAAACGATGCCGCTGCATGCGCCACTGCATTCCTGGCCCCGAACTGTACTGCCCTCGCGAGACGCGGTCGCCACTGCTATTCGTTCAGGGCCGCATCCTTGCGACACTATTAACTTTCTTCTTATGCTACTTTTTTCGTATTGGCTTTCAAGATATCCACAGGGGAAAATATATGCTAAAAGTTGTGGTAAACTTAATATATAAGAAGCAGCGCTAATCACCGAGAAATTTAGGAACAGTATTTCGATCCCTCTAATATTTGTACGTAATAAAATAATGAAACATTCTATTTGCACGGAAAGATGGAAAAATTCAAATCATAAATATACAACTTAGAAGCTTTAAAACGGCATGTCTGACCGAAGCCGCGTCTTTCTACTTAAACTAATATGCGCACTCACGTGTTTCGCAACGTGATTGAGCGAATTTCTTGAAAAACTACTGGGAAAAAATCCCCAATTAATGTTATTCAACGTGTACACGTATAGAAGACTAACAGGTGCGACGAGTACAATGTTTTACACTCGCTGATTGCGAGGTGGCCGTCGTAGCCTCTCGTTAACGAGAAAAGCGCACGGCATACTCTCTCCCCAGGACGGACACTCGAAACGACCTCCCCTACATATTATATAGCTTAGTGCATACGGGGCGGCTCAAGGTCTCGTGCGCCGCGTTAAAATTCCCGTGATGGAAGAAAACTACCGATGGAGGCAACGTCAACGTAGCGCTGACGCGCGCTTGATCAATGACGCTTCCGCCCCGCTTGCGCTATTACGGAAACAGGATAAATAAGTTAGACGGGGGGGGGGGGGCTGCGGAAGAGGATTAGCCGTGGCAGCGATCCAGCCGACATTCCAAACTTTCGCCCGAGAAAAATCTCGCACGAAGAGAAGAAAAAAATCTGATCTCTCGCCAAGTCGACGCGAGAACAGCAGCTAAGCATAGAAGCAGCGGAAGAGAAAGATGGATAGAGCGATGTAGATATTGACTTATTTGTAATACTGAGCAAATATTAGCTTGTGCACATAGTATTATCATTCTGTTACCACAAGAGAGTTTGTCGGATACGTGTATGTCAATCGCATGCTGATCATATAATATTCATCGCGTCAAATTATAACACCATATCCAGCAAATCAAACGCAAATTCGAACTTGTACAAAATGAAGAAAATTCTGACCTCGCGCAAAATCCGCGGAGAAAGTAGCGAAGTCTAATGCTAGCAGAGAAGACAGAGAGATGGAGAGAGAGAGAGAGAGAGAGCACGAAAAGCTCGAAGGGAAAAGCACAACATGGCAAAGCTCTGGCGGAGTGATCGATAACGCGAGCAAGCGAGAGCGCGAGAGAGAGAGAGAGAGAGAGAGAGCGAAAGAGAGCGAACGAGCGAGAAAGCGCTCGAGTTATTCGCGAAGTCACCGCGGGGCGCCGACTGCTGTGTAAAACATCGATTTTTAGAGTGCTCGTCCGCTGCTTTCGAATGCGCGCACGCTGCGCGAAAAAAAACCCAGCCGTTCTCCCGTGGTAGCGCGAGGAAATATACGACAGCGGTGTCGGGGCACCGTGCGACTGGGCGGTGCTCGGTCCGCGCTGCCCAAGTACTTGGAGCTTTCTCGCAGAAGCAAGCAAAAAAAAGGAACAAAGGAACGAAGTACATCTCGAATCGCTTACCCTGAGCTCGAAGCGGCCTCGAGACGAAGCCCCGGCGCGCCGTACTATATTATGGCTACACTGGGGAGTAAAAACTCGGCACTGTACAGAGAATGCAATCACCACTGGGCTATACGTGTACTCGGAGCCCGCACGACGCGACTCGACGCACCTCGGCACTGGGTCAGAAATGCTCGCACAGACACACTTTCTCTCGTCTCGCCGAGCGGAGGAGGACAAGACACAGCAGCTGCTCCGCGGGCGAACGCTCTAGGTATGCGCGAGCTGGATAGTGCCTCGAGGGGGGTCGAGTGGCGAGGCCTCGGCGGCGATCGCTCAACTGCTGCTACAAGTCCCGGCTGTCGTCGTCGTCGTCGTCGTCGTCGTCGTCGTCGTCGCGGACATCGCGTCCGCGCCCTCGCTGGCTGCACTGCTGCTCCTGCTGATGCTGCTGCTGCTGCTCGACTGGCCTCTGGCCACGGGCTGCATCGTCGCGCGGAGCGCCCCCCGCGAGCCGAGGTCGGCCGCGCAGGCGCGCGACGCCAGCGCGACCCGGCGGCGCGCCCGAGCAACCCCCCCTCGATGCCCGCCCGACTGCGAGTGCCCCTTGCGCGCGCGCGCGTGTCCTGCGCAACGCTGCCAGCGGGCGTGCAGGCGCGCGGCTATACCTGTACTCTCTGGAGCTGCGCGATTCGCGAGAACATATGGGCTCTGCGATGGGCTTTTGCGGATTTCAAACGTCGCATCGGTTGAGCTTTGCTTGACACCTTTCATGGAATTTAAGAAGACGTCGCACGCGCCTTTCGCGTAATCATTGCATTCGCTTAACTCTTGGAACTCGAGAATTTCTTTTATTTTATAAACGCACATCCATGGATTACTGTAAATTGTAAAGAAAATATATTGCTATAATTAAAAACACTTTTACTTAAAACATACGTTATGTTATTAATTTTTTTTATTGTAATTTATAATATGTATAATAAGATTGAGCTTTATGAAAAATATTTGTAATTTTCCTCCTACATATTATATCAAGATTATAAAGATTATATTTCTTCTGAGGTCTATACCCAAGGTTTATGTATTAATTTAAAGTACAAAAATTCAGATATATTTAAATGTCGGCATGTTTGAAATATTATGAATGTGAAATATTAATTCAATTATTTGCTGTTTACCCGTAGATAAGTTTTTAGAATAAAATATTTAATTAATCATTACTTTTAAAATATATCATAGCAAAAGTAATTTAAATATCAAATCTATTAAAAATTTTAGTCTACATAACCTCATTGTGGTATAATATTAATTTACATACGACTATTTTAAATAAAACTAACAAAATTAAGTGTTCTTGCAGGATTTTTGTTCCTTTCGTTTTGTATTTATCAGTGCTCGAAGTAACCTATGCATAAAAATAATATCACCCGAAGTGCTGAATCATTTTGACATCACAGATACATCACAATTTTAAAAAAGAAATGCGAATTCACATTAATAAAACCTATATTTGAAATTTTTTATAAATCTTCATAAATAAAACTAGTTATTTGTCAATAGCTTCAAAGAATTATTTGAATTCGTGAATTCATATACAACACCAATCCGTATAGTCCGGCTTCGTAGTTTTACATTTAATACTCAATTCACGTAACAGCTATTCAAGTGCATATGACAGTATGATTGGATTGAATATTTTCGAGAAGGTACATTGGTTTCAGTTATCGGCATTGACATTGGAGTAGGTGTATTGTTTCAAATCAATACTATTTCACTAAAAAGAATAAACTAAAAAAATAAAGAATAACTGATTTGTGTTTTAAGTAGATACAGACAAAATAACCAGACGCAATGTTGTAACCACCTGCATTTCACCTTATTTTACTGTTTCAAAGAGAAAACTTTGTAACAATAAGAATATCGACATCCGAGACTTTGATTAATTTCGATGTTTTCGAGATTGCAAGATTAGTTTGATTACGGTGCTTGTTGGATAATCAAATAGTATTATAGTTATGTGGCAAATATATATAGCACTAAAAAGATCTATATAATGGCTCTTAACTTAGGTGCATAAAAACATAGGATGAGGAATTAAAATTTATTTTTTAAATTCTTGACATAATTTACAAAGAAAGTGCAATATAGACGAATGAAAAATGCTCAAAGATTAAAGAAAAGCTAAATATTAAAAAATATCATAAATTTTGACCTTAAATAACTTTTGACCATCTTTACCTTAAGGTCTAAAAATATGTTTTCGTGCTTTGATCATCATTTAGAGCAGATTTACGGAGATTTTTGATATTTTAATTTGTTATATATATATATATATATATATATATATATAACTTGAATATATATATATATAACTTAATATATATATATATATAACATGAACTTTTTTATTCTATATATATATCTACAATATACAATTACTTTAACGTGATATTAAACCCCTTGTTATACCGGCAAATACAGGGAACTTTTTTTTCATTAAATTTTCGATTTATACACGGAGATTTCGAAATATGGAAGGTTGTTATTTTTTTATTGGGACAACATTACAACAAAGTTACAGAGAAATATTTTCTCAAAATTGATAATTAAATGAAAAAAGTGAATCCTCGTAATTGTCGGTGATGCATGGATTTAGAATCACCTCAAAGTCATCTTTGTGAAAGCAATACGATTGTATACGTTCATTCTTCAAGCACATTTGATTTCCATTTGACATATATATCTATACAGATATTTTATAACATTTTGAGAAATACGATTTTTAATTATTTAAGTTTAATTTTTAAAATGCTTTAAGAGAGCAATCTACTCGAAAAATTAGCAATGTTATTTAAAGGAGTCCCTCATCCACAAAAAAAGACACTGTGTTAAAGGTTATAAATTAATAAAAATATCTAGTTAAAAAAATGAAATTTTCTATAGAAACAAACAAATTTTCATATGGAATTATTTTTCAATTTGATTTATCTACCTTCAATAGCATCTTGAAAAGTAGATTTTTCATAAGGTTTTTAATTCTTTTGGCTCCTTGCCGAAATCAAAATCTCTTTGAAGTACAGTTATTAGGAACACATCACACTAATAGTTTTTTGCCATAGTCCTTTCGAATCTTTCAAACAGATTTTCTCCACGTGGCTCGAGAATCAACAGCAATCTTCAGAGAGCTGTAGCCAAAAGCTTTTAGCTATACAACCGCAGTTCTACATAAACACTCTCTTTCGCAACTGGTATACCGGTAAGCGCATAAATCCTCATAGTAAAAGGCGAAACGGCGAATAATACGGTTGCGCGAAGTATCCCATTAAGGAGAAAAAAAAAGAGAGAACGACGTAGTTCCGCGTGCATTCTGAGGCGTTCAAGGCTTGCAGATGCGCGCGGCTAAAAGTTCTTCCTTTTACGCGTATATGCAGAGAGCGTGGAGGCCGCGCAGTTATAGTGCGCCGGTGCGCGCGGCGATAGGAGTAGGTCATGTCCGCGTTATCAGAGAAGTCGGAGGGCCGCAATCGTCGCCACCGATCAATTTTAAGCGCATATACACGCCGAACGGTTATGGCCGATGCGCGACGCCTGCCTGTTGCAGTGTATATATATATATATATATATATCGAGTGGCGAAAGCTGCTGCACCCTTTCACCAGGTTTTCCTCCTTTTTCGGCATACTCGCTTTCCGACCACGTTTTTGGGTATATCCTCGCTCCGACGTAGTATATAGAGTATGATATCGTAGTGTAGCTATAATGCTCCTCTACTGCGATATAAGTTTTTACCTTTCAGCGCGAGACTGTCGAACTTTTTACGAAACTCTCCTATTTGATATCCTATCTTATAAATGCTATTAAAAATAGTTTTTATGATTCAAATCATATATGCGATTATGAAATCATTATATCTTTTATTAAAAGATCCATTATATTAAATAGCATATTCAGCACAACAAAGTAGTGTATATGCAGGGGAAATATACCTCAAATGTCCCATCCATGGCAAGCTTCTAGTTTCATTTTATGCAATAAAATACAAATTAATATGAACATTTTGTATGCGGTCAGAGTTTGTAAAAGTTTAATTTACTAGTTTAAAATATCACTTAAATAGTATCTCTGTCCCCTCCGTGGCAACAAACATGCATGTCTATCTGATCGAATATAATTGTCAAGTTCACAAATACAATGTATTATAATCTAACATTAACACATGTATTTTTAAAAATTTGGATATTTAAGATCTGGCGTGCATAATAAAAGCAGTATGATATCATGGAGGGGACATCAAATAGAACAACATACAAGCTGCATATATTTTTGTAGTAGAGCTGTTATTTTCTATTAAAAACAAAGTGGCTTTTGTGACTGAATGAATACATGCTTAGACAATTTCTAAAAAATAATTTTATAACTTTTTTTATGCCTTCAATCGTCAAATTATTTGACCTATACAACTGACATGGCGGTACAATTAATTATCCCTTTTACTTCGTCCAAAAAACCTCTCAAACTTATAAGAAAAATTTTAGCATTAACATTTACGTTGTGCACGTTTCTGGAGGTGATTTTTGATAGAACGACGTGAAATTTTCAACTCTTTCAGAAAACCTTTTTCATAATATGAGTTCAGTACAATTAAAGGTAATTGATTTTACATATATTTTTGATCAGTAAAACTATTCATAATTAATAGAAACACTCTAAATTGATTCAAGTTTTGTAGAAGTTAAATGAAATTTGAAAGTAAACTTAACTTTTTTAAAGTACGCTCCACTTATTTTATGACATTGTGAAGACTTCTAGAAAGTTTGGAGTTGAACCGTCCAAAAATGGCTTCCAAAATTGTGAACTGCGTCAATGTTATAAAAATTTTAACTAGAACTTTAAGATTGTTATAGTTGATGCTAAAAAAATTTCCGTTAGCAAGGTCAAAAAGAGAAAGATTTGTTAAGTATTAAATATTTATGTTCCTTTTTTAACTTAATACATGACTTGTCTCTTAATACCAGGATATAGTTTTTATGGTTATAAATAATGTTGGATCAATGCAGTGTAAAATCATAATGTAGTAATGTTTAGAAATTTAAATTAATTAATGTTTACCCAAAAGTATATCAGAAATTGTACAAAAGTAACAGCTACTAATATTTCCTCATCCAATGATTATAACGTAATAAGGCTTCGATATTCTTGCATAAATCACTGCAATATTTCTAAGAATAAGACGCAAGTGGGTGGTGGCTCGACGCGCACATACCCAGCAATATCCGATTATAGGCCGATAGTTCCGCGAGCACGTGGCGCACTTTCAACGTTCACTTACGTCTCTCACGCATATAATTCTGCTTGTGCTTCCCTCACTCAATTCTACATATGCATATGTTGTAGAAACAAGCAAATATGAGAATAATCGCTCATAATGCACGGAGAAATGCGTTTAGAACGTTATTAATTCATAATATATATATATATATATATATATATATATATATATATATATATATATATATATATATATATATATATATATATATATATATATATATATATATGGAATTGCGTCGCGAAACTGCAATATTGACGTGGAAAATCGAAAATTAATTTAAGCTACAAATATTTGTTGCAAACATGAATACATACTATCTGCTTTAGTAGTTTTACTGATGAACTATTACATAAATATGTAAATTTTTATACAAAAATAAAATATCTATAATAAATTAGCCGTTTGCTCAAAGTACGACATAATCGATTTTTGTTTCTTTAAAAAAAAGAGCATCAAAACTCTACCTTTATATTGTAAATTATTAAGTATAATTATTTTAAAACTGCAGAATTACATTTAGGATCAATATCTATGTGTTGATAACCACATTTAAGAAAGCGTCCGAAGTCGACTTTAGTCGTTCTTTGAGCGATGAGCGCCTCAAATTATGTTGAGGGATATTTAAATGGATAGAAATTATTTGTTAACACATTTTGATCTGAAACTGTTAATATTTCTTCAACGCGAACTTTTTATAATGAACGCAACGCGATTGGCTGAAATTTAACTTTTAGATTCTAACAGCCGCAATTCGCAAAAGCTAAAAACACCACCATATCGGATACCCTTAATTTTGACTATAAGTTTTGATTGACATAGGTAAAATACAAATTTTCAAAACGGAATCTATTGAAAAAACAGACCTTATTGAAGTAATAAATTAGCGTAGATCAAATTTAATTATCTAAAATAATTATTAACGAAAATAGAAAAATTAAGATATTTAAGTTTTAAAAAAGTGTCTTCTTGTATGGAAACCTATAGTTTTCGGTAAAGTGTTTTGGTCTGAATGTTTTATAAAGATACTTAAAATACGTCTAAAAGTTTTAAAATAGTATATTTTTTAAGAATATTTAGTGCAACACATATTACACATAAAATAATGAGTATTTATAGTTAGTTTATACACCATATAAAGGTATTAAAGTGATACTAAACTCATCCGTTATCGACAATTACGAGGACCCACTCTTTGCATTTAAGGTGACTTCGTCATTTTCTCAAAATCCAACATTAACAAAAAATAAAAATTCTACTGACAGTGTACATTTTAAATATTCTATTGAAATTATGGTTAAGTGGAAATGCCAGGTAAACTGAAGGGAAAAAAATGTTTGAAAATCGAACTTTTAACATGGACTCATATGGCAAAATATACATTTATGTCTGTAATAACATGAAAAATCATGATTTCGTTATAAAACCACCAGAAGATTGTAGCTTTTTAATTATAGATTCCGATTATTTTAGAAAAATACCAGGTTGTCAGTCAAATATAAAAAATATTTAATAAATAAGTAAAATAAGTGTATTTTAGTATGCATACCTATATCAATACGTATTATATTTGATACTGAATTATTTTTATTGGAATTACGTTGGTAATTAGAAAAATAAAATTGTATTCCCCTACGGGTTCCGCGTAGATGCGGGACTACGCGACGAAACCACCTTAATTTTCAATTTTGAGTAAATTTATCTCTGGAACGTACTTAATCAAATCAGAAACATTGACAGTCGAGAGATATTTTCTCAAACTTGAAAATTAACTGAAAAAAGTGGTTCTTCGTATTTTCAAGAAACGAGGGGTTTAAAATGGCCTTAAGGGAATGCTCCAGATTTTACCAAAAATTAGCTAAATCACGGAATTTTGTAAATTTTCGTTTTTAATAAAAATTGAACTATTCCGTAAATAAAGGAATCCTGAAAACAAATTTGAATTCAATGTATATATTTATTGCGAAAATCAAAACTTGTTGATATACGTATACACGAAGAAAAAAGATAGTACCTACTTGTCACTAGCGTGCTTAGGATTCAGTACTATGCATGATAGGTAAATCGGAAACGATATTATTGCATTGGTCCGAGCATTTCATAAGTAATATATATCGCTGTTATTGGAAAATATTAAACGATAACCATTGAATGTTTGCCTTATTTTACATGTTATTTATACGTTATAGAGAAAAATAAAATCATGAAAAGCCCGCGAATTCGAGGCTACATCACACTTGATTCAATCCCCGACAGTAACGTACTGACTCCTCGACTGTCTATAGTACTGTAAACGCATTTCACTCTTTGTCTCCGAATAACTATAGTCATGTATGTAGTAATCATTACTAACTTTCACACAACGGTTATTCTTCCAAGAACTTATGAATCTATAAAATAAACAACCTAGAGTATGTTCGACAGAGCTATAGCTGCAGGCGTGCATTCATTCATCGCATAAAGTGCTACCATCTGGCGACGAGAGCGGAAAACTCATGGGTGTTGATACTGGGAGCTTATCCGTACTGCACGACTCCCCCCCTGTATCAAAAAGCTCATACGAAGGTAGCTTAAAATGATAAGACAAGACCATCTGGTCAGATGACTCGAGCGAGATCTACTTGAGCGAGAAGATGGCCTCGGCGCTCAGTGCGCGGGCGCCGCTCGGATCAATAGCGGGCGCCCGCCCTTCTCTCTCTCTCTCTCTCTCTCTCTCTCTCTTTCTCGAGGTGACGTCACTTTGAGCGAGCAGCGCGCCGCGGCTGCCATGCGATCGACCGCCGCGCGCGCGCAGCCGACAACGGGTGGTGGCGCCCAAGCCGGCCAATTCCTTGGATAGGTATATCCTATACGTGCGCGAGCGCGCGGGCCAATCAATAAAGAAGCCGAGCGGCCGCGCGCCGCCGTTACACGACGGCACACCATCGACTACGTCGTCGCCGAAGAATCTCAACGGCAGCGGCCGCTGCACGCTGCATGGCTGCGCCTCGCTTCCTTCGTACCTTTAGCGTTAACGCGCTTCTTTTTACACACTCTTCCTTTTATCGTTTGAGGTACTTCGAGACATTGAGGATAATGATCCTCGCTGCAGGCTTGTGTAGCCTTGGAGGTATCGGTTTCTTTCGATGGGAAGCTCCGGAAGGACGCTCGCATTTACCGCGAGAATTTCTCGATACGTTGATGGATATTTCCGGGGAAGATTCAAGACTTTTCTTAGCTTTCATTTTTACAAATTTCGCTTCGGAATTCTTCGAGTAATTTTCCTTTAGAAAATGCCCAAAAGAGCAAAAGATTAAAAATACCAAGATCCGTAATGAGGTGATTAATCTCGAGTTTGTTTGTATGCGCGCTTTTCCTCATTTAGCCCGAAGCGTTGCTGTGTCGCTTTTCATACGCCGCGGCCGCTGCTATATGGATACACACGTATGTACATGTATGCTTGTTTGCTCAGATGAAGATGTATGTAAGGTGAAGTGTATAAGTCAGGCGTTGTCGGGAGTTTTTGCTCGTCTTGGTGCTTCGTTTGTCAGGGACTGTCTTGTAGGTACATATTTTCTCTGACGGGCTGGTTTTTGAGAGAAAGAGAGAGGCGCCAAATGACAGAGCACTCTTACGTAACCCCTTCATATTCTCTCGGGTTCTGGTTTCGTGCTCATCAATGCACACAAAGAGCCGGAGTAGCTCTTCTATTTCTGCTGGAGTGATTTCGTTTACAGTTGGAGTACCATGCTATTGTGAAAATATTGACAGCCGAACAGACTGAAAATTCGTTTTCCTGCCACTAGTTCCTTTCCAACCTTTCTTTGACATTTGGTATGTATTACAGACCTAGATTACGAGGAACCTCAAATTTACAGCTTCTAAAGCATTTCTTTTGTTTTATTTCACTCTCAATAATGGAAAGTTTTACGCCAACCACGTTAACACTGCAAAAGACTCAAAACTTCAGTTTTAAGTTGCACGAGGATGAGTTTAATCAAACGTTGCTGTTACTTCGTCCCTGTCGAACTAAAACATTTTCGTTGAATCTCAAGCGTAGAATACAAAGTTTACTTTCTTGAAGTGTGATTTTTGTTCTAACAAGATGCTAACTCCTTCAAGAAATAAAAAGTGTTCGCTTTAATGAATTCAATTTCTACTTTTTTCTTTCGACTTTTGATTGCTGTGCATCTAGTTAGCGCAATTTATACTTCTGAATTTTTAGTTGTAACCAGAAAAAAACAGGTCACAGTGAGTTTCTATTTTTTTAAATTTTGACTTTTGCTGAAATTGAAATTTTTAATAAAAATATACATACAAATTTTTCAGATATTTTTTAATAATACATTGGTTTGTAAAAAAATTGTGTCTTAAAGTAACATACAGCATGAAAAATTGCATGAAATTTGTTTTCTTTGTCGGTGTCAATATATAGAGACTGCACTAAGCCGAATTTCTTTATTATTAACAGGGTATCTCAGGCGCGCTACGCGCGCCAAACTTCTGTATTCCACCATATCCATTTAAATATATTAATATTCTTTTTATATATGGAATAATTTATACGCATTAAGGGGACCTGACTACCTTAGAATTTTAATTAAATACTCGTATGTTATATATTTTTACGTGAGAATGAATTATTCATCGTACATTATATTTATTTTCGGTAAATTTATATATTTTATCGAAATATAACAGAAAAGAATTTTCTTTTGGTCGTTAGGTCACCTTAAATATCTACCGAAGAGAAACTGCTCTTCTTTCATTGTCCACATGATTTTGAGAGTTCTAAGCCTCGGATTGAACTTTTCGAACGGTTATTTTGTTCAAAATACAAGTCATTTTGACACAAGAGAAGGAAGTTGTATTAAACATTCAAAGACTAAGTTATAGCATTTCAAATCCAAAATTTATAATAAAATTAAAAAATCAAAAAAATATGACTTTTTGAGACTCTAACTTATGTCCGTAAATTTTTAATACAAATTCCTTCACTCACGTCAGAATTACGTGTAATTTGAACAAAATTAATTGTTCTAAAATAAAAATTTTTGTTCTAATAAATGAATTTTAAATTCCTATATCTCTTTTCAATTCGGTTCTCAAAAATGTGTGCTGATTTATCATTAATGGTTTAATTCAGAACATTTAATTTAACTAGCTGTAGCCATAATCTTATTTTTATTTTATATTTATATTTTAATTTACATTTATATATAAATTAAATCTGTTTTAAATAGTTTTCGGTAACATTACTTTTTTAAATTAATAATTTTCACATTGAATTTGAATTCAACGACATCTAAAATCACATAATTATATCGTTCATACGTATGATTTTTACCTATATTTATAAAAAATAAAACAAAAAATATTGATATACATTATTTCATTTATCTTAAAATACTTTTTCAATCAATATTTCAAAATAAGAATGGAAAAATTATAAAAAATAAACAGAAATCCTCCTGCTGGCATCTCTTGCCAACCCTCAGTATATAAATTAATAAATAATGTATTACTATTTTCTTAACATTTAACGGTTTTAAATTATTTAAATAAATTTTTCAATTGTAGAAGATAGGTTTTTTATATTTTTTCACCACACTGCGCGTAAAGTGCTGACTGTACGCCCTCTCAGCAGGCCGTACAGTACCGCATGGACTGCCTAGGGAATAAAGTGACTTGCGCATGCGCGATGCGCCTTTTTCCGCTCTCGACTGCGTCTCGAGCGGTAAAACAGCGCGTCGCGCGTACACAAGTCACTTTACTCCTAGGCAGAGCATGGGGTACTGTACGGCCTGCTGAGATGCGTACAGTCATTTCTTTACGGGGGTGTGGTGAAAAGTAGTATACGCACCTCTGGAGTACAGTAGGCAAGTATGCACTGTGTGAAATGCCGACCTCGCTTCGCTCGGTCGGCAACGTCACACAGTGCGTACATTGCCCACTTTACTCCCTTGATGCATAATGTACTATTTTAAATGCATTTACACTAAATTGATCATAAAATTTGTAACATTCCAGAAAACCCGAAAAACTAAAACTCAAAAATCAAAAAATAAAATAATTACTATAAAACAAAAACAAGTCGATGAATCTTGAAATTTCTTTGCAATTTTGAATCTTCATTTAAAAAGGAAAAAAATTAGCCCTTTTTGATAAAAAATGACCACGCCGTTCTCGAGATATAAGCGATAAAAAAAAACTAAAATAAACATAATCTCAATATCTCAGAAAGTAAAAGATCTCATGATTTGAAAAAACATACAGGTCATGAGATAGTAAAAAAACTACCTTTTTGTAAAGTTTCAGATAAAATGCTGTCGATTTACTTAAGTTATCGCGTCAGGAAAGAATGCGATTTTTTTAAGAAAATGATTTTCTCCTCGACAAAAGAAAAATGTGAAACATCAAAAATTATACAGGATATCATTCTAAATATTCCTTATCATCTCAATTTTGCTCAAAAATTTTCCATCTTATATTTCATAGATATAACCGTTTGAACAAGATGTCTTTTTCGTGTATAAAACAACAAGGGAAATATCTTTTTCAAAATTTCGGGTCGGAAAAGATAGGTAATTTTATGCTCTGTTAAATGAATCTTCATTGGATCGATGATGTTATTTCTAAGGTATTAAAAAACCCAAAAAACTAAAACTCAAAAATCGAAAAACCGCTATAAAAACAAAAAAGTATCAAAAAGCAAAAAAAGAAATTTATTGTGCCGCCTTCCTTTAAGAAAAACAAAAATAATGAGCCCTGAAACATTAAGTTTCACCGTACGTATGCAGAGTTATGCTGGTAAACATCCATACACACACGCACGCACATGCATCCATACAGACATTTTCTAAAAATAGTGTGTTTTGATTTCTCAAGACTCAAACCATATTTCTAACATGTTTTTAGCAAAACATTTTTTTTACTATCACAAAGCTTCCTCTGTGAAGAAGCAATCTCTTCGATAGATATTTAAGGTGACCTAGCGACCAAAAGAAAATTCTTTTCTGTTATATTTCGATAAAATATATAAATTTTCCGAAAATAAATGTAATGTATGTAATGAATAATTCATTCTCACATAAAAATATATAACCGATTTAATTAAAATTCTAAGGTGGTCAGATCCCCTTAAGTATTTATAAAAAAAACTGTTACTGTAATCATATAGTTTTAATTGAAGCATTAAGGTGATGCTAAAGCCACCTGTCACCGTCAAATACGAGGAACCACTTTTCTCATTTAATTTTCAATCTTTAGCAAATATCTTTATTAACCGTTATTGTCCTAAGCAAAAACAACAACTTTCCAGAGAGATATTTTCGCAAAATTGAAAATTTAATGAAATAAATGGTTCCCCGTATTTGACGGTGACAGGGGGTTTAGCAGCACCTTAAACAATTCGATGACATAGAAATAAGGCGATGTTTTTATAATGAAATATGTGAATAAAGGATAATGTGAATTAAATAATCTTCCAACTGAAAGAAATCAGATGACTTTAAACTAAACTATTAAGTGAAAAAACGCCTGAGATTTTATCACATTTTTCTCCTGACTTTTTATCTGACGCATTATTATTAAATTATCGTTTAATCTATTAATCTGCATAACAATACATTTATAAATGAGGTGTCCTATTATAAGGTTGTAATACGATAATAGTAATAGCATATACTTAAAAAATTACAAAAATTTTAAATCAGATATACGGTGATTTTCTATCTCAAAAGGCAATTTTTTCTCAGAATTTTCATATGAGAAGACAACTTATTTTTTTCTGAGAAATTGGTGTGGATAGTAAAGTGAAAGAATAGCGAAATACATAAACGGTGGAGTACGTGGATAGTGGGGTGCATGAATAGTACGGTACTTAGTGTGCGGTCAGTGGATGCCAGTACAACAAAGCAATTAATGTGTTTCTTTATTATGCTATCACTTTCATTTTCTTTTTCTTTCTTACACATATACACATACATACATTCATATTCTCACGCTCATATTGATTCTAGCTTTATCCCTTTTTAACCGACTTCAAAAAGATTCACCGAACCGAATTCAAAAAAATTATTTTATGTATGTTCACGGATTACTCAGGGTCGGTTGGACCAATTTTAAAAATTCTTTTTGTATTCGATAGAGCATTACTCCGAGGTAGTCCCATAAGATTTTTGACAGGTATTGGGCCAATACACGGTCAGTACCTACAAACAAAAAACCGTATTTATCGATGGTTCTAGTGAGTCTTACTTACTCGTTTAAGTATGTTCACCATTCACTCAGGAACGGTTAAACCGATTTAAAAAATTGTTTTTACATTTGATAGAGGGTAAGCCTGTGATGGACCTTATAGGGTTTTGGATCAGTACTGGCACAATATAATACGAGTACAAAAAAAAACATATTTTTTTCAATAATTTCTCTACAATTTTTACACCGATTAACTGCTTAGGAATGGCTGTACCGATTTTGACACACATACTCACATACACACACAAACACACACACATACACACATACGTACACACACATACATACACACACATGCACACGCGCAAACACACACACTTAAACACACACATTCTCACACACATACTTACATACATACACACAGAAAAACACACACACACACACACATTCGCACACACACATACACACATAGACACATACGCACACGCGCGCACGTAAATACACTCAAACACACACATACACACAGATGCATAGACACAAACACACATACATACACAATCACACACAGACACGTAAATACACGCACGCACACACACGCACCCACCAATACACACACATGTATATATATAAAAACACTAAAAAGTGCTATAAAGAATAAAGAAAACTAATACCCATAAAATCTAATTTTAAAGCGGTAATGTCGTGATCTTTGTATATCGTAGTTTACTTGTTATGCTACTTGATTAAGATTCTTTTTAATATTATTTATTATTCAAAAGATTCATTGCTTAAGAAACAAAATTAATAATAGAAAAATTAATTTCTGTACAACGATAAATCGAGTAATTTTTTACATTTTGCTCTGAAATTTGTTATGATAATCATTTAAGTAAAAGCATAGAAATCCTGTTTAAAAGATAAGAAATTCTTGAGGTTCCAATTACTTTTTTAATATTGTTATTATAATTAATTTTTCATAGCATAAGTCATATATAAATTACAAAATTTGTTATACTACAGAAAAAGGAGAAATTGAATATACTCAGACACGATATATAATGAGAGAGTTGTGATAACTTTGGTACCAAAGAACCTTAACATTTTACAATTACTGAATTCGGTGACAATAAATAATCGAAATAAGATACTTCTTATGATAACTAAAAATAAAGTACATTTCTTGAAATCGAATAACAGATAAAAGCACTGATATGTTATAAGCACTAGCAGGCGTGCTGGCGAGTCGATCATATCATGATTTTTTTAAAATACTCTCTCTATGTCCAGAATTACCCCATTATAATGTTTGTATTAATTTCCCACCCATCCTAATTTTACCTAATTATGCTCCTACGCCTATACATCACTTCTCTAATGATCCCCGAATCACTACGTCATAGTAAACTGACTTGTACTCCTACCTTACGATTTTTGCATGTTAATCATATCATTTTTTGTTGAAAAATATCCCTTCTACACCCACCGTTACCCCCACCACTTTTTCTATCTAGCTTAATTTATTCCTATTACTCTGCCGCACTAATCCATCACATCCACATTTACCCCCAAGCGCTACCTCTTAGTAAACTCGCGCGTATCTGCGCCTAATGGTCTTAGCGCTATGCTCATATGATAATTTTCTGAAAAATACCCCCTGCACGCCCACCGTTACCCCCCCCCCCCCACTTTTTCTACCCATCCTCATTTTGTCCTATTGCGCCCCCACACCCATCCGTCACATCCACATTTACCCCCCAAGCGCTACCTTTTAGTACACTCGCGCGTATTTCAGCGTAGTGGTCTTAGCGTGACGGTCCAAAGATTACAGTAATTCTTTTATAAAGGGATTAAAAATAGGAAACTATAAATTACTTATAGCTTTATCAAGTTTCTTTAATGGTGGCATACTGTTGCAAACTTCAAAGGGACTGACACTGCAGAATTTGGCGAAGAAAATTTTCGTGGTGTTGTATCGTCTTTAATTTTGTATTTACTGTAAAAATTTGAAAAGTTGCTATATCATATGTTATATATGTAATATTAAAGAATTTGATAATAATAAATTGTACAATTCTGTATTCTATGTTATTTTCTTTTAACAAACAAATCCCAAGATGTTAATTTCTAAAAATTTTAACTTTCAGAGTAATTACGTTTCAAAAACGGCTGCTATTAACTTTCTGATGCCGAACATTCTTGTATCAAGGTTTGAATGATTCAATTTGACTTATGAATCTGAATATTTGAACTTTTATGAGTAAAATAAATTCTATTTAGAAAATTTCCAAAAATACCGAAAATTTGTTATCTTATCACAACGCAACCACGTTCTTTATATAAATGTATTTATCATCGAAAATAAGAAAGCTCAAAATTGAGATTTTACTTCAATCAAACAAATAGAATAGCATATTGTTTTCAAATATGTACGATGGATTATGTTAGCTAGACAAATGAGAACAAACACATTTATATCCACGTCAGTTCGAAATAAACGAATTTCAATCGCTGGTTATAAGCAAGTTCAATGCCGAGCAGACGAAAAACATTCACGCATTCTTTGACAGGCCCTTTTTATCATGTCAGTGGGAAAATTTGCAAGCTTAAGTGAGAAGCGCGTGTTCCGTTTCAGGACGGAAGCCACTTACGCGCCACACACGCGACACGGTTATGAGCCACTGTATAGCTTCACCTATATTTCTCGCAGCTACCCCCTCGCTCATAATTCGATCTACGCATGACAACCTCTTTATATATACGCATAAGCTATACTTATAGGAAGCGACTGAGTATTTTATTTAAAACATTCTTAATACTCGTTTAAGTTTTACTTTGAATATTTTGTCAAAGAATACTATATTTTAGTCAACATTTCTTAAGTCATATGTGATGCAAAGAATTTCGCGTCAAGTGTTCTAGCCTAAACATCAACCATGAAATTACCTATGCTTTTGTGATTCATTAATAACTACGTCGAGAAGTGTTTGACAAAACTTATCAGAAATGCTTTCTATATATTTTATCATAACTTTTATAATGGTGATATAAATATTTTCTTTTTAATTTTTTAATTTTGCCACGGAGATAAACGCTTAGTATGATGGTTACTGTAAACGATTTTATCACAGAGTATCACGATATATATATATCGTTTTACCTTACTTATGGAGGATTTTATTACCTTTCTTCAATAGCATAAAGTCCCCAGTTGCAGAAATAATATTTAATTTTATATAAAACACTTTTATTTTAATTTAGAAATAAATCTCCCATTAAATCCCATGTAAAATGTATACCCTGACTGGTCATTGTCGTAGTTCACGCAATGTCCGCTAGTTTCGAATTGCAACTATAGATATATATATATATATATATATATATATATATATATATATATATAATGATATGTATATACCTCCATAAGTAGGAACGGTCTTCGGGGCTACGCACGAAGAAAGAACAAGGAACAAATATAATTATGGAACAAGGCCTGATAGCCAATAGGAAGCAAGCTTTAACAAGACTTGTTCCTTTTGAAAGAAAAACGCAAAGAACAAGTTTTGTTAAAAGCTCTCTTGCCATTGGCTGCCGAGGCCTTATTCTTCAAATTTGTTCCTATTCTCTTTTTCGTGCATAGACCCTCAATGTCATCATTTTTAGATTAATTAATACGAAATGAGGCACAACTTTTAAAATTCAGATATCAAACCTATTGTTTTTTTACTCAGATATATAGTTTATGATCTTTGAACACTCTGCTCAAACATCGTGCTGCATTTATAAGCTTTCACAATGTCTACAATTGAAGCAATAACCATTATTTTAAGAGGACAAATCACGAATTTTGATGAAACTTTAAGGAGCGTTTTCTAATACCTAAAACATGCTGTACCTATAGATAATATTTCAAACTAGAAAAAACACATTTTTCCATTTTTAGAGTTACTATGTTCTGTTTATCCGCATTTTCTCCAAATGACAAACTTTATTTGTCATTCATCACAATATATACGAGTATATAAGGAGTTATAAAATCTGAAACTTTAATTTAATACCTCTACATGAAGCCCAATACTCGTAGTTTAATCCAATAGGCCTGTATACGGTAGATACAGTGTATTTCATTAATGTTGATAGTATATCTATATATATCTGATTTTTAGCATTTCCCATATGAACAATACTAATGTTTTTCTTTATTTCAGATTGAAGGCCCATTCGATAAAACTACGGGTACTACGCTTCATGTTTAGGTTCCAAAAGTCGATTCACAAAGTTTTATCAAAATCCAAGACCCGAACTCCGTGGTCTCCTCTTATTAATAAAATGAGATCTGACAATAACACTTTATCAATTTGATCTTGACATAGACTATTTATAATACAATACAGGCATTTAAGCGTTAGATAAATCTATTAACAGTATGCGTTTAATTACTTCATTAAGTCAAAAGATGAAAATTTTGAATTAAAATATCGTTAGTTAGGTGAAACAATTAGTTGGGGTGCCGGAGAGACCAAATGTAGTTTGGATACGTTTATTTGATATTATTGAATATGTGCACGTGGATGTGTGCACATAATTCGATAAAAATGTATGTTTTCATAAATATTACTTATGCACCAAATAATTAATGTGTTTTACACTAAATACTAGTTTTTAAGTTTCTTTTATTATTACCCGGGCAAAAAAGAGTCACATATAATTATATTCCATTGAAGTTACTATAGTTTCCATTAATGATACAATAATTCTGATTCCAGAATATTGAAGTACGTGAAAAGATACTTAAATTTAAAAAGTAAATCATCCCAATATGTTGTTTTAAAGCAGTTGTATTACGAATTCGCGCCGCGCGAACTCGCAAAAGGTGCCCCCCAACCACCTCCGCGACGTCGCACCGTCGCGAGAGGGGAAGCAGGCCGACGGCTCGGCTGACTGCTTTTTGGCCGCTTCGCGCGACTTTGCACGGTTCCACGGACATTTAATCCGATCCGGTTGGCCAGAATGATCGGAAAAAAATTGACCTATTAGAGTATACAATCTACTACTGTCATTCCAAGTTTCAAGTAAAAATATTCATTAGATAGCCTGTAATCACTGATGCAAAAAATAATTATGTCTCCTATTGGTCGGATCGTAACGTTTTTTTTTTAAATTCGTGTTTTTATAAGTACATTCCAATGTACTTACTTTCCTATTTAAATATAACAAACTACGAAGATAACGCCACTTACAAAAATCCATTTTCACGTTTTTTCTTAAAAAAAGGAGGGAAATTTTCAAACAAAATATTTGTAATTTTGCATGCCTAAAGTACACGTTAAACCCTTTAATTTGCGGGCAGTTGCATTCCGAGGGACAGACGTGACAGCGAATTCAAAGTGTTGCATAAGAAACGTTACAATAGAGCGCCATTTTCAAATTTGGAAATCGTACCTGGGACATCATTTTAAGCACACCTAGAGGCATCCTTAAATTAATTATTAGCAGCATTCAACATTGTTTAACATATTTTTTTATGCTCAAACATTTTTCAAATTTTACCCTTCGATGGCTATTTTGAACTATTAAAATTGATTTTTTAACTTTCTAAAAGTACTAATCATATACAAAATTTAATTTTAAACATCTTTATTAGAGTGACTATTTCTCATAACATTCAAATTTAGCGAGTTATTTCAAGAAATGTAAAAATAAACTATTTGGAGGTTACCTTTTGCTTAAATTAACATAGTTCCGGTCCAAAGCCAGGTACGAGAAACTAGGGTTGTATTCTGGAGGTCAAAAACTATCTTTTGATGCCTTAACATTTCTGTTAACTGGATTTCTGAATCTGTACTCCCTGACGCCCCGACTATAAATGAATGTTTCAACTATTCTAAAATCTCTTATTTCTCGCAATGTGGAATAGTCAACACTATGTATGTCCAATTCATTCACAATAAAAGGTTTGATTTATTAAGGAGATGTTAAACCATCGCTGTAATTGTTGGTAAGATGGGAAGGGGTAAAATCTTCTTAACATGAATTATTGTTTCTCAGATTTCAATAGCTCAGAATATCTACCTTTGATAGGTAATTGCCTTATTTGACGAATGCTTTTAAAAGCTTAAGATTAGTAGCAAAAAATCGAATAGACAAAGCTTTAACAGCTACTATTCGTTTGAAAAGCGTAATAAGAAGGTTGATTCGATGAAACGCCACGTCAAGTACAATATTCATTAAGCGTAATGCAGCGGCGAGATTATGCGGGCAGAAATAATCAATTCGCGTCCATCTCGTCAGGCATTATACGAATATTCACGCGAGACATTGACGAGGGCTCGATCTGCTTTCGAGGTCGCAGATAGAGCGTCGCGCCTGCCAAAGAGACAGGTGACGAGGCTGAAAGGGAAATCCGTCAGAGCCACGGGACACCATAATAACAGGGCGAGAGAGGGAAGAGGAAAGAAGAGAGAGAGACACAGCGAGAGCGAGAGTCTCGTGTTTCATGGTATTACATACGAGTATATACACACGAAGAGAGAGAGAGAGAGAGAGAGCAGCTCCGTTCCGTTATAAAGGCGCGCAACGTGAAAGGTGCGGCCCGTCGGGCGCAACTCGTGCGCGAAACCCGTAGCCGCAGCTCGTGGCGGCGATTGCGTAACGAATCGTAAATAAAGCTTAAGCGGTCTTCGTTGTATACGGGCGGACGACGCTGAGCGGCCCGAGTCATAACGACCCTGGGACACAAAGCAGTTGGAGAGAGGGTTTGTGTACTATATGCCGAGGCACGGGGCCCACGGGAGCACGAACGTGCCCCCGGCCACAACACAGGCACTTTGATCGCCGAGCTCTCAATCTTTACTAGCTATATCTATGCGTGCGTCTATGTGTATTAGGGCGCGCACCTGTGCTACTGTGTACGTTGCCCCGAGACGAAGCTTTATAAAGGAATTATTCTTCAAATGTCTTTAGAAGCTTCGTTTACAATTTTCAATTATTTGCGACATGATTCCTTAACTATTTACGTAATAAGAATATATATCTATTTTTTTTTCTTCACGTACAAATTTAACTATAGATTCTGAAGCATTTAAAATTTATTTCTTTAATAGGTTCTTCATTTCAAGATAGGTATAAGCCTTTTGTGTCCCGAATATCCGGTGTTTTAATGAAATATTTTTATGCTAACAAAATATATATATTTCTTTTTCAGTAAACGTCTAGAGCTGCTGAACTTAAAAATGTAGCTAGTCCCGTAATTCTGAACGTTTTCTGCTAAAAATTTTGTTGTGTATTCTTGATGTGATTGCCAACAACTTCTAGCATAGATTTTCAGAATAGTTCAGAATTTCTGGAAAAAATTAAGAACTTCTGAAAACAATGTTATGAAAAAAAATTCAGCCCCGGACAATTTTTCTTTCAGTAGGCTGAAATCTAACCGGTCCCTCACCTTAAATGAGTAAAACTCACAAATTTCCATGCATTATTCATCACTTTATTTAATAGGCATTAAGTTTGAAACAAATTAATATTCTTTTCTTATAGAAAACAAATTTAAAATTACAGCTCTTTCCGCCTACTTTTATTTACGATTAGAACACTTTCTTAGCGTAAAAACTTGCGGAGTTATGATATGCAGTGAAGGCACACTTCTTTATTAAAATAACAGGTATTTGTGATACAATAACTTATATCTCAAGAATAAGGGTCCACTGGAACAAACAACACATAGTGGACTTTATTTTAAGGTTCCAGAAAGCACCTATCAAAGCCCTATCGAATTTTGTTTACCAAATACAGTAACGTGAGTCACGACTGGGCCAATAGGCTGCGATGTGGTATACATATGCACTACATTATCAAACTTTACACACACATTGAAACTCTGCCCACTTGCCTTATACTTAGATTTCTGAAGTTTCATGAGATCAAATACGAATATGAAAAAGTTCAAAATTCAAAATTTAAATTTGAGAACATTCTCAAGGGGGGAAGGTCATATAGAGGATCCAAAAAAACTATTTTTCTTTAATTGATTCGATAGATCCTGAAGTCAAAATTATGATCCAAAAGGTTTTAGAGCGATATCGAACTTTATAACAGACCTACAAGCTATTCAAGTTGCAGCGCGCGCGTTCTCTCCAATTGACGCGTGGAACTTTAAACGCGTTTTTCTCGAATCACATTTTCGAAGTTTGCGGGACAGATAACTCAAAAAGTACTCAACTAATCAGTATTTTCCAAGCGGCAAGAAATGATTTCTCTTGAATATAGACCGATAAAATTAAACAAATAAATGTTATTACATAGTTATTATCCCAAATTTTCAACAAAATTTTCATCTAATAATTGTACTCATTTTTCAAAACTCTGTAAAAATATTATTTTTGCACTTTTTTTTATCGGATGCAGGCCTATATTACACGTAATTTCATAAAGAAACCGACCAATTTTTTTTTATTTTTTATTTTATCTTTTTTTTAAGTTTTTAGACGTCTAACCACCATTGATGTTTTTGAACACAAACATTTTTTTTGTATTTTCGAACAATATAAAATATATGCTCAAGGATTCAAATTAATTATTTGATTTCTACTGCTTAAAAAGAATCCTAAGAAAATCATGTCAATTTTGGCCGTCTACATGACCTTCCCCCCTTAATATATTTACTGAGTATGGAAATGACATTTTCACAAATGAGTATTTTTTAAAATGATGTATTATTAAAAAAAATGTATTACATTTAATACTTATAAACTTATATGCAACCCGTGTCCATTGTAACAAATAAGGCTTTATGAACCGTTGAAACTTAAATGAAACGATGGGCGCAGTGCGCGTCTGACCAGTGCCTGACTAAAACTACTCGAGCGCGTCGCTCGCTCTCTCGAACGACTATCTAGAATGAGGTGAGCGCCTCTAAGGAGAAATTACACACGTAGGCAATGACAGGATTTATCGCGGCTCCGTGATTTATCTTTGGCGAATAACGTTTGCACCGCGAGGGAGGAAGGAAAGAATTATTTCCCAGTTTCGAATTCCAGTGGAGCCCAGCGGGCTTACATTCTCGACGAGTGCAATATTGCTGATGGCGTAGTCGCTCCGCAGCTTCTTTTTTTCCTTTCTATCAGCTCGCCTTGTTAACTTTTCATTTCAATCTGAAAACAATTTTAATTCCGTTTCGCTGCTCTGGATACTGAACCCAGCCGTGATCGACTCTATTATTTTTACAGACTCCTCTTAGATCGATTGTATCATTATTATATATTATTGCTTCTCTTTCAACGAAAATAAGAATCAAATGTATTTAGTAACAATGTTATTTACACAATTCGATAGATTGTAATATCTAAGTCGATTTGCAATGTTTTTTTAGTCTACAATCTAAACTGTATGATTTTCACTATAATAAGACTTCAAAAGTTACATCTTCTTGAAATTCGAAGTTATATCATGAATATATTTTAAAAGTTCATAAAGAAAATATCTAATTGGTATCATCTACTAGAACCATACTATTTGATTGGATATCTACAAAAGCACTGATTCTTTAAAAAAGATTAATATAACAGAATAATTTGTTTCAACGTTTTGAAGATACGATTGAAATTAAAATTAAATCTACAATTACTGGTGAATCTACCGTCAGTAGATGTACACGGCATTTGATTACTAATAAAGAGTGTTGGTATCATTCGAGATCATTCAAGTTTTCTTTCGATATCAAATTAAATTTAATATTTTTGGAATTTTAGGTTTAAATACAAAAGAAGCTTATTTTTAAATATTCGTTGATTCTTCCTTTTCTGCAGAAATAGATGTCTAATATTCCAGGACGAGATATAACTCGGTGTTCGTAACGATATATTATGTACGTGAATTTCGCTATAATAAAAATGTGCATTACTTATTCAAGATTAATTATTCTTCTTGATTCGTACAATGAAATTTCTTTGTTAAATATAAGATATTTCTATTTCGATAGAAAAATATGCATAGAATATCAAATTTAACTTAAGAAAATATTCAGTTTATTTAATCCATTCATAACAAAAACTATTTCAATAACTATAATTACCGCACTGTAAGCTAAAAAGAAAAATGTTCAAAAAATTTTAAAGAATAAAATTATTAACAGGTTTTATACGCGGGAATTCGTATACATATAAAGAGAAATGATGGATACGCGCGGTATGCCAATAAAAATACGATAAGATCAAGCGAAGTCCGTATTTCACGTCCCTTTGAGATACCTACTCGCGACACTTTGACGAATGCCTGTCGAGCCGCGACGCCGGAAAATTGAAAAGTCCCGCTTAAAAAAAAATATTTATACGACCCTCGAGCAGACATCTGCATGACTAGCATATATATTCAAATTGATCTTAAAGCTCAATTCCCTCTCCAATTAGCCTACTCAATAGGCCAATTTCACAACACATATATCTCCAGCTTATAAGTATTATCATCGACTCTATATAGCTGCGCACGCAGAAAGAAAATCGCGACTCGCGCGCAGGATACCTACACAGGGGGGCATCCATCTTGAGGGGAGCGACTGCGCTGGAAGGGTTGCGGAGCCTCCAAAGGACTGGAAAGTTCTTTCCGCGGCCAGACGGTTGCACGTAAGTATAAAGGATAGTGTGTATATATATCACGTATACATACATCCCGCGCTCGTGCGGCCGAGCACGCAAACTGCCAGCCGCGTTACGTGACTGGTGCGCGCGACTTTATACGTACTCACAGCGACTCCGCGCAAGGGTAATTGGATCTTAATTAGGGAGCCTTTCATCTTGCCGTGTGATATTATACTCCTCGTTGAAAATCGTGCGGAGCAGCTCTCCCCGCAAAAGAAATTACGCGCGTGCACATGAGATATGGCTTTGGCGCAGTGCTGGTTGTAGGCATTATTTTTCTTCGAATGCGGCTGTGTTTCTTCGTCGAGCTTACGCAGTTAGCTCGACTTGACGCTTTTTCAAGGAAATAATACAAAATTCATAAAAGATCGCGTTAAATTAAAATTTAAAACAATATTTTTATGATAAGAAATCATAAAGTAGAGCAGTGTTAAGGGTAACTAACCACCTTCAAATTTAAAACAAATTGGTTATATATTTTTAGTCGTGAATGAATTATTCATCGTATATTACCTAGTTTTTATGGTAAATTTAAAAATTATAACAAAAGAAAAATTTTTTTAAATTTCTTTTATGGTCATTACCGTCAAGGACCCAGTTCCTGATCAGTTAAGACTCGTCGTCACGTTATTTGTTATGTCAAAGCGTAAAGATGAGGTATTCATGGGAAATGAAATTTCTAAGAACAAATGGAACTACTAATCTTTAATATAAAATTGAAAAAATACATAAATAATCAAAATTAAGTTAAATATAAAGCCTCAAAGAAAAAAAGCTGTGGGAGCAATTCCTGATCACTTGAGGTTTGTATGGGAGTAGTTTCTGATCATATCAAGACCCAATTCCTGATGACATATATTATTGACGCATAAGTATTTTATATGATAAACAAAAACTTATTAAGCAATACTAATACAGTAGATATACTAAAATATAACATTTTTTGGTTGTGTGATTGTGAATGTGAAACTTAGGCGAGGTGTTCGGTTATTTGTACTCTGCCTACTGCACGATATAGATGTGTGAGCATATATTATAACCTATAAAATGCACATAGTGTTGTGATTTATTGTCACGTTTTCTGCGACTATTGCATGATAAATTATTTACGCATGGATTAAAACTACTTATAGAATTATTATTACAAACATTTGTATTTTAAGATTTTTAAACACAAATAAAACATGTTATTAATACTGATCAGGAATTGGGTAAACGATAAGAGTTTGGACCCTATTTCTAATCACACGTATTTACAAATATCAATAATATTTTATATGAATGTTTTAAGTGATTTATACGAATAAACTGTTGAATAACTTAATTACATAAGTTCTTCTACAATCTATTACAAAATTTAAAGAAATGATATAAATTTCTTTGCATGCTCACTTGTAGTCAACTGCAGTAATGGTGTCAATCATGACGTTGCCAACAACGTCCAACTTTAACATTTTTAATCTTAAAAATGTATTTTATTAGTAACTTTTAAAGTTCTTTTATATGACTACGAAATAGTTTACTATTACTAATTATTTTTTTAAAACAAGTTTTGTGTACATTAAAGTCAAAATAGTAATAAATGTAACGAAATGATCAGGAACTGGGTCCGTGACGATAGGTCTCTTTTTTCGTACATAATACTTACTTGTATATTTCTTCATACCACAAGGTTTTGAGAGCCAAACTGATCGAATCGAGGTATTTGCGGTTTTATTGTGTTCAAAATACATATAATTAGGTAATCAATGTAGGAAGTTTAAAAACAAAATTATTGACCAAAGTTATAGCCTATTTAAGCCTGAATTCTTTAATTTCTTAAAAATTTTATCATAAAATATGGTTAAAATAGGCTATAACTTTGATCAAGAACTTAGTTTTTCAATTTCACACATTGATTACCTAATTATATGTATTTTGAAAACAATAATACCTCAAATACCCCGATTCGATCAGTTTGGCTCTCAAAACCATGTGGTAACTAAATAAATATAGGTACAAGTATGTATTATGATCCAATAAAGATACCTTATGTCCATCAACAAAATTTTTAAATAAAATAAAAGAAATTATAAAATAAAAATAGGTAATATATGATGAATAACTTATCCTCATTAATAATATATAACCGATTTATTTGTAATTTTAGGGTGGTTAAGTCTTCTTAAAGTAACTTATTTATTTTATTTGTTTGTTATATAAATATTTATTATATTTCATGCTTAAAAGATAATAGTATATTTACGTTACGTTACATTTCATAGCATACTTTAAATAATTCCCTGCTCCAAATAAAAATATTTTTATTTAGTTTTGAAGTTGCGCCGAATAGAGGTACATATGATGAAGTAAAAAATAAAATATTCCATAATTTTATCCCTGTAATCGAACGAATTATTTAGTAGTTACATAAATTTACGCTTTAGATGAAAAATACCCTGGACATAAGAGCGAAGTGTTTGATGTATAATTATATATTTAATTACGACTTTGTAGTAAACAATAATATGGTATGAAATAAATTCATATAAAATATCATATGCATAATTATATTTTTAATTATTTGAGAGTACTGAAAATGTTTTTAAAACGTTGAAACATTACTGTAAAATAACAGGTTTCTAACTAATTTTATAAAGCGTTTTTAATACTTGTTTGCTATTAGGAATTCTTTATAAAAAATATGAAACTTTCACTGTGCCAGAGTAAAAAAAAATCATTATTTTATAGAACAGTTAAAATAGATAAGTTAAAGTATTTATAAATTTCGAAAAATTATAATCAAATGACATTTGTAGATTTAAGGGTGCTTTCAGATGAAAATTTTCTTATCGGAAAGAATAATGATATAATTACGCCGGAGCAAATGATATTTTAAATAAATACTGTATTTTTAACAATTATATCATTTATATTGTGTTTAGATATGTCACGTATTTTACTAAAGCAGTAACCAAAAATATAAAATGTAAAATTTCATACAGGTAATAAAAATATGTATTGCATGCCCTGGCAGAAATCTAAGCGATAAATTAGCTAGAAATTAGCTAATTTTGACTATACTAGCTTATTTCTACTTAACGAATTAGCTCATTTTCCGTTAAAAATGACATGCATTTTACCTATTTTCTAGCTAATTTCCATCTAATTTGAAAAATATGAAGAGAAACTTCTTTATGCAATTATTTGTGTTTATATCACACTTAATCTAGAACGTTCAATGAATCAATGAGCCTGTATTACTCATAGTAAATAGATTAGTTTAAGCTCTGGCTGTAAATCAATCAATAATATAGCTTTTTGAGTTTATAACACCATCAATAACAAATATACCATTTCGGTATTACCGACCAATAAAAAATGTTCTGTTTTACATACATATTATCGACTTAGCTCTTAATTATTATCTTAACCAGAAATAAACTAGAAATTAGCTTATTTATAGCTAATTTATAGCTAACAAATTTATCTAAGATTTAATAAGCTAGCCAGCTGAACTGGCTAATTTTCTACCAGGGTGATATTTATACAGATATAAAAAAAGAATTTTAATTTTATTAAGTAAGTAAACATAATTATTTAAGTGCTAAATCTACATAATTTTCAAATACAAAATTTGTTCATTATGGGCGTTTCTCGGTACCCTAGCTACATTCTCCTTTTATTAACTTAAATCTTCGCCAAGATAGAATCATACAACTATTGAAGTACAAAGTTTCTTTCAACCTCAATTTCTCAACTACAACATATTTCATTAATTTAATTACAAATGCTAGCCAAACAGCAGCTCCTAAGTCGTAAATTTTTTTTTCTAACGGAGAGCTCAATTATACGTTCATACTTAAAGGAGCAATTGTAAATTCGTAGACTTATACTTTATGAAAATCGCACGCCCCGCGCCTCGCGTATATTTTAATTTATTTTTCCATAATACGAGTAGAGGCCAACAATACGAACCCCACAGCCCCGTGAAAAGAGAAACAATCGCGACCGGAGTACACATGGCCGGCTTAGCTCAATGAAAGTCTTCTACGACTTCTTTTCTGTAAGAGGAAAATTCGATGGAAGTGTATTACCGAGCATTCAGGACCAACAGTCTGAAAAATTCTACCAAAGAGGGCAGCCACGCGACCGTGACTCCTACGACGGTTCGAACTATAGCGCGAAACAATTTCATTATATACTCCGTGCAGTGAGTGTTAGTGCATATCAAACCGCGAGAAAATGAGGCCGCGAAAACTAACAAACGGTGGATAACTTCGCGGAACAAGAACTGCGCGCGGAGCTAAAAACTAGAGTACCTCTTTATCATTTTCATTATTATCTTTTAAAATCACTACGAGGTAGGAGAAAAGATGAAATCGACGCGCGCTCTGGACGCGCATCCGCCAAAGCGGGGGGGGGGGGGGGGTATACGCTTTTCCCGCATGCCCCTCCGCTGTCCATTACCGTTCACGTCCCTAAACAATCCAACAACCAAGAAGAAAAAAAAAAGTGCGTTGAAGGGCGGGGTCGTAGGAGTGATGACCCTACACCTAAGGCGAACATCTGCCCCACTGCAAGTTCATCCACAAATGTCACACAATGAAAGCCATGTATTCCTCACGAGTTACAACATTGTCCGAAAGTAAACTGACCCCCCCCCCCCCCCTTTCGGATGTCTGGTGTGGGGGGCGGCCCGGGAGGAATCCATGCAAATGAACAAACCAAAGAACATTAAGGTGGGCACGTGGAATGTGCTCAGCTTAACAAACGAATGGCAGTTAGAGATACTCTCTAGGGGCGCAGATAGATACAACCTAGACATTGTAGCTTTACAGGAAGTTAGGAGGAAGGATGTTAAGAGGGAGGGCATGGTAAGGCAACGAATCAATAAATATACACTGTTACATGGTGGATTACAAAAGGCGGGACAACTGAGAATAGGCTTTTTAATTAAGAACAACCTGAAAAATGCGATAACCGATTTTAGCTTTGACAACGATCGTTTAGGCACCCTCACTATTCAAAGCAAGTGGTATAAATTCATATTCATCAATGTTCACTGTCCAATAGAGAACGCGGACGATGACATAAAGAACTCCTTTTATACGACACTAGAAGAAGTATTTGATGGACTTTCAACATAACATGCAAAGGTACTGCTAGGAGACTTTAACGCGAAAATCGGAAAAAAGGAGGGTTATAGGCCGACCATAGGGAAGGACAGTTTGCACGACGTCAGTAACGAAAATGGAATAAGATTAGTTAACTTTACTGCATTTAGAAATCTAGTAGTTAAAAGTACATACTTTATTCATAAGGACCGACACAAAGCAACCTGAATATCACCAGATAAAAAGACACAACCAAATTGACCACGTCTTAATTGATAAAGGACGTCATGCAAACATCCTTGATGTCAGAACTTATAGTGGCACAGATTGCGATACCGACCACTTTTTGATGATAGCCAAAATCAGGGCTCGTAGACTAGTTAACCAAAATGAGAATAAAGCCTGCTTAACAACTGAGCTTAACTTACAAAGACTACAAAATTACGACTACTCCTCCAGATACAGGGAAGAACTAAAAGACAGACTAGATAGTATAGAAAATAAGGAAGATACGGATAACATCGAGACAACCTGAAGCAATATTAAAAGTTGAATTAAACAAGCTGCTAAGATAGTATTAGGGAAGCGGAAAAAGCAGAAACATAAACCGTGATTTGACGATGAATGCGAGGAATGGAAAGACAAAAGGCAGCAAGCGAGAGCGCTTAATCTTAATAACAACACAGAACTAACGCTTAGGCAGTACCGTAGCATAAGAGAACAAGCCAAACAGGTTTTCCGAAAGAAAAAAATGGAATGGAAAAATAAGAAAATTTCGGCTATTCAGGAAAACAATAATAAAAAGAATATTTGTGAAATGTTCGCAGGGATTAATCTGATCAGGAAAGGAACACATAGAACAATTTTGACTTTCTAAGGGACGAACAAGGGAACCTAATAACCGATACAGCAGGGGCCTGCGGCGGCTCAGTCGGTACAGTGTCGGATTCCCACGCCGGTGACCCGGGTTCGAATCCTAGTCTCTGCCGATTGATACAAGCACCTCCGTAAAAATTACATGTGCTTTGATTACAAACACACCGCAGACCCCCGTCGTCGATTAGCACCACATGGGAGCACAAACATGGCGACGTTAATTAAAAAAAAAAAAAAAAAAAACCGATACAGCAGGGATACTAAGCAGGCGGAGAAGCTACTTTGATGAGTTTCTAAATGTACACGAACAGCGATCCGTGTCGGACTTCAGCGAAATCCACACTGCTGAACCACACATCGAGCAACCGACCTTTAACGAAATATACGCGGCAATCAAAAAGCTAAAAAATAACAGATCCCCGGGAGTAGATCAATTACGAGCGGAACTATTTAAAGAGGGAGGAAGACCACTTATTGATATAATTCATACTCTTATACGTACGAGGGTAGTTCAATAAGTCTTTAGAATGACCAACAGATGGCGCGCGAATCGCTCCAAATCATCTGTTTTCAGTCAGCACCACTCCCGACTAGATATATGGTGCAGTCACAGTCCACATCTTCTGAGTTTACGTGTTTTTATAACCAATTGAAAAAAAAAATTGCTTGTTAAGAAAAATGGAAAAAAACGAGTTCAGAGCGGTAATTAAACATTTTCATTTAAAGGGTTTAACTCCATATGAGATAAAAAATGAATTGGACTCAGTTCATGGCACATCTGCCCCTGCCTTAGCAACGGTTTATAACTGGGTAAATGAATTTAAGCGTGGTCGTACATCAATAAGTGACGAACCACGTTCAGGAAGGCCCGTAGAAGCAACTACTCCCGAAATCATCAATAAAATCCACGATATGGTGTTGAAGGATAGAAGATTAAAAGTGCGTGAGTTAGCTGAGGCCACAAGGATATCTATAGGTGCAGTTGTTTCAATTCTACATGAAAAATTAGGCATGAAAAAGCTATCGGCAAGATGGGTGCCGCGTTTGCTCTCAGCTGAGAATAAACGCAATAGAGTGGTCGCCTCTGAGGCTCTTTTGGCGCGCATAAGTCGGAATCCTGAGGAATTTTTTCGTCGATTTGTGACTGTGGATGAAACATGGATACACCACTACACTCCTGAGACAAAGGAACAATCCAAACAGTGGATTTCCACAGGCGAACCAGCTCCAAAGAAGGCAAAGACCGTAAAGTCAGCTGGTAAGGTTATGGCTACAGTTTTTTGGGATGCACGTGGAATTATACTTATTGACTACTTGGAAAAGGGTAAAACAATTACTGGTGAGTATTATGCATCATTATTAGAGCAGCTGAAAGAAGAAATTAAAAAAAAACGACCACATTTGGCGAGAAAAAAAATTCTCTTTCATCACGACAACGCCCGAGTTCACACATGCTTCGTTTCAATAGCTAAAATTGAAGAACTAAAATTCGAATTGGTCGAACACCCACCGTATTCACCAGATTTAGCCCCCAGTGACTTTTTCTTATTTCCAAACTTGAAAAAATGGCTCGGTGGACAGAGATTTACGGACAACGAAGACGTCATTGCCTCTGTAAGTGCTTATTTTGAGGAACTTCCGAAAACGCACTTTTCTGAAGGATTAAAAAAACTTAAAAAGCGATTGACCAAGTGTATAGAGCTCCAAGGAGATTATGTTGAAAAATAAAAAAAAATTTACCCAAAAAAAATTGTTTTTCAGTGTGGATTTAGCCGAAATAGATCGATTAATGACCAGATGTTCACAGTTAGGCAACTCTTAGAAAATAAATGGGAATATAGCAAAACAGTACACCAACTATTTATTGATTTTAAAAAAAGCATACGACTTTATTTTAAGGGCTAAAATGTACCACGTCTCAATACTACTATGGATCCCAAAAAAGCTAGTTAATTTAATAAAAATATGTCTAGATAATAGCAGGGGTATAATTAGCACAGAAAATAGCCTATCAGAACCATCCGAAATCCACATTGGATTAAAACAAGGGGATGGGCTATCAACACTTCTGTTTAACCTAATACTAGAATACGTTGTCAGGGCCGTACAATAAAGCGGGGAAGGTGTAATACTGAACGGTTTCTTAACGCAATTGCTAGCCTATGTACACGATATAGATATAATAGGACAGAACAGGAAAACCATAATAAAAAACGTTGAAATACTAATAAAAACGGCAAAAGAAGTAGGTCTAGAAATTAACGAAAAGAAAACGAAATACATGGTCACTGACAGAATGGCACCCGTGAATGAGTATAGCGACCTGAAAGTGTTAGATAAAACCTTTAAAATAGTAGAAGAATTTAAATACCTCGGCACTATAATTAACTCAAAAAATGAGACGCTTAAAGAAATTAAGAAAATACTGCATTCCGGAAATGCATGCCTTTATTCAGTGGGCAAATTACTAAAATCGCGACTACTATCACGGAAGACAAAATTAGAGATATATAGGAAAATTATTATGCCAGTAGCCCTATACGGATGTGAGACATGGGCACTAACTAAGCGAGAAGAGGATAGGTTCGGAGTATTTGAGAACAAAGTTATGAGATGGATATTTGGAGACAAAATTGATATGTTAACTGAAGAATGGAAAATCTTACACAATAGGGAAATAAACGAGTTATACGGAAAAGCGGATATTACCAGAGTAATAAAATCTCGAAGACTGGGATAGGCCGGGCATGTAGCGAGGATGGAACACGATAAAACAGCACTTAGAGTACTAGTAAGAAAACTAGAAGGCACAAGGCTTGCGGGTAGACCAAGACGAAGGTGGGAAGACAATATCAGGGCCGACTTGCGAGAAATAGGACACTATATACACTATACATAGTCCCATCAACCATGAATGGTAGCTACGGTGATTATGCTAACAAGACCACAGCGGATATAGGAACTGTGGTCTTTTAAGCCTTATCACTGCTAACCATTAATGGCTGACCACTGTAATAATAATAATAATAATAATAATAAGTAAATAGCTGAAAAACCGCAGACAGATATTAATTCCCTTATCTGATAGATCAATACGCTACAGTGTAAAGACCTTTGACCTCGATTATCGATTACTCACTTCTTTGTTATAACAGAGTAAAAACTTGGAAAGACACTGTACAGGATTTTCATTGCATAAAATTAATATTTCCATATAAAGTTACTTTCGTACAAGTACATCTTGAAAAATAAATAGATAACGAATCAAGCAAATATGAAATTTCTACTTCGACATCTTCAAAGCTCAAAAAGTACGAAGATACGTTGCTACACGTATCTCGTAGTTTATGTTTCCACGTACTTCACATCAAAGAGACCAAGTCGAATATAAAATAACTTTTTCACGGTTTTACTCAATTCATTCTATAAAATGTACACATGACCGAACTTTTCTCATCACGATTAACCTTTCAAGGCTTTTCATTATTTTTACAACCTTGTCCACATAATTTATTAAATTAAGTACGTAAGGCTGGGGGGTGAAACTGAACCTGGGGCCAATTTGAACACCATGAATATTTTAAGTTAAGGGACCTACGGTGCCTCAGTCGGTAGAGTGTCGGATTCCCACGCCGGTGACTCGAGTTCAATTCCTAGTCTCTACCGATTGATACAAGCACCTCTGTAAAAATTGCATGTGCTCTGATTACAAATACACCGCAGATCAATAAAAAAATTTTTTTTAAAAATTAACTTAAAGTGTAACTGGAGGTTGTGACCTTGATAAAGAAAGGATGCAGATGAGTGTAGAATATTTTCAGAAAAAGTTATGAAAGATTCGGGATAACTATATTACTTTTATTATAGACTTGTAATTTTGTAAGCTCCGCGTGAATATATTTTTTTAAATTATAATAAGCTAAATATTATAATAGTGATAGAAATAAATCTACGGAAAGATAATTTTTTATTGCGTTAAAGCAATTAATCTGATACCCTAATCACTTGAAAAAGTACGAAATTTATTTAGTTATATAGTTATATAGTTATATAAAACTTGTTAATCACTAAAATTCCATTTACGAAAATAAAAAAAGAATTTATATTTTGAAAAAATAAACTGATATTGTAGATATTAAAATACAAGAAAAAGGTGTTTAATTTCGCTCCGGTCTCCCCTACATCAGTTTTATTAAAAACTGCATATGCTTTTATTACATAATTTGGAACAATGCGAACTAGAATGCATTTTAAATGAAAAATGGCAACTTTGTAGTTTGTTTCTTAGAAATTTGGAAAAATCCAAAATCTAAAATTGTGGATGTGGGATAATGGATTATATTGTTGAAAATGTTGTATACAGTTTGATTTTATTATTTTTAATATAAGGTGACTGTACTTAATATGGCCCACCATGGCTATCCTAGCTACTACGCGATGTAGCAAGTAATTATCTAATGGATCTATTATATCGGAAAATTTTCTCACGGAAACAAAAGAGAACCAAACTGTAGTGTATTTTGTCTTGTAACCGCTTAAGTGAATTAGTCACTATAATTTTAAGCAAGTCAATATACTTACTATGATATTATAAATAAAGAAGTTGGTTTAAGTTGACAATGCCCTCGATGTTAGTACGTATCATCAGCTTTTCAGCAGCATAGTTGATTTTATCGCCTGATCATGTACCCTTTTAGTACAAGAAGAAATGTGTCTATACACACTCATTCAACCCAAACCGGCCCGTAATAGAAAGCATACAAGATTTGTCTCTAATGGCAATGCTCTTAGAATTCTTTTATAAGCTTTTTAAGAATAAGAAATATATATTTGTTACAAAAGATACTTATAGTATTATCATCTACGAATCAGCCCCGTGTACAAATTAAACTCGGTTTTATCTACTAATATATTTTAATTACGGCTTCACTATGAAAAAAAATGTTGCTATGTGCAAGTACAGCTCAAACAAAAGCGCTTCTGATACGAACGTATTATCAAAAAGGTAAATCTCTTACGTAGATTACTACCAGAGCCTTCTATTCTAAATACGTGAGATTCAGTTATCTCCGCCAACCTGATTTACCAATCATTATGCTAGTGTAGCGATTTTAAAGGTGTTAAGCATTTTAATAAAACTTTACAATAAACAACTAAACTTGAAAGTTAGATTGTAGTAAATAATTAATTTTGTTATAAAATAAAATAATATATAACAATAGGATACAATTCTTTATGTTATAAAACAGCTACACAGCAGCTGCAAGAAATTGACTAATCAAAGAAAATAAGGATCTGTAAAATTAACGCTATATTTATGTATAATTCTTAACTCTTTAGGTATCAGTATGCCTGCAGGCACACCTGGTTCGGATTATTATTTACTATAAAAAAAACCGATGCCAATTTAATGACACTTAGCTTCCTCCAACCTTATTAAATGTTACAGTAAAAAATTACTTTTTCTATTTAATTCTGTGTTAAAAAGTCAGAACAACAAGTCGATTTTTTTTTAAATGTCGAGATACACAGATTTAAATTTTTAAATTGTCATTTAAACCTATGCAAAAGTATGGCATAGATTGTTTAAATTGTATAAAAACTTAACAATTTTTTGCATATCAAGTATTTTTTCAATTGACAATAAATTTTACAATTCTATAAAATTGGTGATTAAATTTCTTTTTAAGCATATAAAAAATGCTCACTACTTTTACAAATAATTTTTTGTTGTAATTTTGTAATTTTATTTGAGTTTATGAACAACGAATTTATTCACTTATTACAAAAATATCATAAGAATGAAAAAACGCTATAAAACTAAAATGAATCACTAAATCTTAAAAGGTATTTTTGATTTCAAATCTTCTTAAGAAATGAGTTTTGATTGGCCGGAAATAACCGCGTGATACCAAATAATAAGCAATCAAAACTTTTTAGAAAAAAATGAATAATTTTTGCCTTTAAATCTTCATGAAAAAAAGAAAAAAAATTAATTGTAAAGGAGAATTTTCTAAAATAAGTAAAGGAAATTATTTTTCTTCACAAAGTACTAAAGCGTTTAAAAATAAAAAATTATAAGACAACACTCAAAGGGTAAAAGTAATAAAAGTTAAAATGTTGTTATTTCAAAATTTAAATCATTTACTTTCACTTTATCGTTAATAAAATATTGCTTCTAATTGCTTCTAAATAAATAAGAAACATACTTTTATGCTAAATTTTAAATTATATTGCTTATAAAATAAAATACATAATATAAATGTTAAAGACAAAGCTGTCTCCTAGGAAATTTATTTCAAGTAGTACATGAAAAAATACAAGTTACTGTTGTCCTTTTTTCCAGCAGTAACGATACACTAGGGAGTGATTGGGTTAACATCACGTTCGAACACTTTCACATTCTCTGAGCTGTAAATATTAGGCATCGAATGAATTATATGTCGTCGAAGCACCAACCGAACCATGCAAATTATCAAACTTGAACGAAAATAAAATGTTACGTTACGAGAACGGTCATCGTACCTGTGTATTTTAATTTAGAATAAGAATTATTTGATAAAACTGTTTGAAATAACTGTAAATCTTTGAAATGCCTATACATCTGCAAATGTCTAAAATATACCACTATACAAACATAAACTTGAAAACCAATTCCAAGGAAGTATTTTTTATTGCAATGAAGGATAAATAACTTTCGGAGAAAATGGGGTCCGATCGCAGAATCGCCTGTGCACGGAAGAGAGAGAGAGAGAGAGAGAGAGAGGAAGTAGGGTATAGAGCACAGAGCAGTGGCACTTGGAAATAGTTGGAGCGGAACGCAATAAATGACAATGGAAAGCGATCGCCACGACGAGCAAGCAGCAGAGGTCGAATCCTGGCGAAGGCTGCAAGCTCCAACGCCCGCATTCAGCGGCGAACACCCAGCTATAGACAATGGAGTGAGTGCGTCATTATATACGTGGTAGTACCTATACAGCGTGTAATGTCATTGAGTGCCTATAGTGTCGCGTGTAAACAGATTAGTAGAGTGTCTCTCTGCACGCGTGCATCACCTACAACAGCCGCATGATATGGAGAGCGACAGTGCTATTAAGACTCAATTACGGTACTGCTTAGTGCGGGGGCCTTATTCACTAACTATATCGCGCGATATAGGGATATCAGCGATATATACCGTTGATGCGCGATAAAAGTGTTTAGTACTAGTCCGTCCTGCATAAATCAGACTATATTCCATATTTTAACTTGATTTTTCGTGCACACTCGCACGTACGTGTGCGCTCACGTGCATTGGTATTGAGTATGGCACACATACGCTAGCGCATTTATGCTAGCGCATGTATGCTAGTGTGTGCGTGTGGTGTGCCCGTGCGTGTATGTATAATTCAACGCTTACATATGTAGTGAATTACTTTTAGCATAATATGCTACGTAAGTACCTCCGAGCGCGACATTTTTGTACGATTTTGGGTCCTACCTTAATTTGTTTTGGTAAATACCAAAAAATAAAGCATTTTTTAAGGAAAAAAAGGTTTGATATGGCTTATTCTGAACAAGATAGAGTAGGTTTATAACAGATTTCATCTAAAATAGTGAAAAAATCATTTCATCACCCCAGTTTTTACACGTTTAGATGGCGTTCGCATATCACGCCAGAGATACTTACGTAGCGTATACATGTATTCATTGATAATTTAAATTAAAAGTTTTTTTGACTTGTTGATTCGCGACCTCTCTTTGAGAAAGTATTCGGCTGAAGCTATTAGCAGAAATTTTAGGATAAAATAATTAGTTATTCAAAAAAATTTTAAATGAAAAAAATTATTTTTCTTAGTTTCTATTGAAGACACAAAAAATAGGCACATGAACCGCCTGATTTCCTTTCAATTTAAGTATGTCTTTCAAAACTATACAAAGAAAACTAACAATAACCAGACAAGTTGATTGTTTTTCAACTAATATATAGTTTTATTATATAACTGAAAAAATTATCGAAATCTGAGGTTAGGCGAACGTAAGCAGGTGTAAGTCTCCAATCCGCTGGCTTGGTAAAGCGGCACTGTTTGGAGAATTAACATGACTCGGCCTGGAGTATTCACGTTCTTTTTTGTAGGAATAGCCGGCTATTTTTTCCGTGTGTGAATGCTTTTGTGTATTATGTATTGAATGAATTATATTAGTATAAACATTTTTTCTGATATCGCATTTTACATGCCAACCCGATAGGGCCTTGCACAACGGCTTCAAGCCAAACGTGTACCAAGACATAAAAAGTACGGTGTACCTCGAAAACTTTGTCCATTATAATACTCTAAAGGAAATTTATTTGAAAGCGCGACTTGTATTGATTGTATTGTACACGATAGCTTCCATAGTTTTACTAACAATATTACCTAAAACCATGCACAAATAATCAAAGTGTTTATAGCATTTACTTCTAATAAATAGACTTATAAGCAACTTTATTGAGTCCTATTTACATTCCACTATATAGTTTTCATTATCGTATCTTAATGCACCCCAGCTGCATTAAGATATACGCTGTTTAGACCACATATCACTGTTTAGCGGGCGATTTTGTCTTAATTGCGGATTTCACGGCGATATAACGTATATCGTAAATAAATCTACTACGCAAACCAAAAAACATCGGCTCGCACATGCGCAGTGCGGACTGTTCACCCTCGATGTACCTATATCGCGGCCGATAAAATTAGTGAATAGGACCCGGGAGGTCCGATTTTCCCTCGCTTGCTTTCTTATCCTGATACGAAAGTGCAGAGCTCCGTCAGTGGCTCGTTAACGAGCGTCTTGAGCGCTCCTATTATCTCCGTACTCAACATTTACAATTGTCAGCCGACACTCGAGGATCTGGGGTCAAGGGCTATTCACCTCGCTTTCTGGTTACTCATAGTCCCGCTCATGTATACAAAATTATTATATTGCTAATTGCGGAATTACTATGAGGACGTGTCAACTATTATGGTGTTATTTCTTTTTATTCTGTAAAAAATGTTTACATACTTAATATGAGAACATTATATTTTAATTTTAACTGAAATGTTTTTAAAATTAGAGACGCAATATTCAATAAATGTTTAAAGATTTTGAGACGCTTATAATATTAATTACTATAGAACATGTCAACTCAATTTGCAGCAAGATATGAAAAAATACAATGTAACAAATGATAAGAAAACCCATTAATCTTTTGTAAATTATAGGAATACGGCACAACAGATGTAATACAGAATACTCAAATGTAATCAGATTATTATATAAGTCGGGAAGAGTAGGCCAAAGTGGAAACTTAAGCTAGCCTTATTGGTATTACATTTTCAACCTATTGCGCAGTTTTGAGATCTTGTACATTCCTATATGTATATCAGTTCATAATGTAGTACAAAAATCTCACACAGTAAAACAAATTTCTTAACTATAAAATACCAGAATTAATGAAATAATAAAAAATCTTATGTTCAACTCAACGTTAAAAATAACTTTATAATATAATACAATAATTAATACCTATACATCCAACAATATACGCCATCCGTACTTTACGTAAATGCTTATAACGCTATATCACAAAATAATAAGGGTAATATATATATATATATATATATATATATATATATATATATATATATATATATATATATATATATATATATATATTGTAGGTTTAAGAATTTGAGGTTTTACCATGGTGAAATTAAACATATAACCAAGTATTTATAGTACAAAAGTTTTCAGAAATTTTGCTTTTAAATATAAAAAGTTCTATGGACTAAAAATTCTATTTTAGGGTTAAAATGTGTTTTGCCCTTAAGAATATCTCAACTGCTCTCAACTCGGGGATCGACTTGTAACAAGAGCGAAGCCCCTATTCCGCTTTGCCGCATACTCTCTAATTATTTATGTATAATAGGTTCATCAACTTGAAAATTATAATATAGTTTTGCGTTGAAATACATTAAATTACATTCTAATGAACGTAGAAAATAAATTAACACTAAAATTCCATATTCATTGAGGGATTCACTGAATCAAAGATCGCCATGTTCGCCGAGCATACTAGCGAATGGCTTTAATGAATACATCGCCGCCGCGAAGCTCAGTTGAAACATTAATTCAGCACTAATGTACCCGCGGATGAGCTTCGAAAACCCAATACAATGTAGAGAATTATGGGTCCATGAATTTACCGTCAAACGCTTTTACTCAATAATTATAAAGAAAAGTTTATAAAATAATTTATTACAAAAATTATCTGATACTTTTCAAATTCTTTAGTAATTTTGGTAAAGCGGCATTGGCTGATAACATATTTAAGTAACTTTTAACTAATTAGTGAAATATTGTAAACGTAATTAATATTAATTTAAAAACTAGAATTACATATAAATACATTAAACACTTGGTCACAAAAAAGTTTTTACAAGAGTTAATTTCCTTGTAGATTAAAAAAGATTTCATAATTTTCAACCAATTACATTATACCACGTCGTTTAGTCGGTTAACTATATATTTACAATTTAAAAAATTTGTTATTTATTTTTTATTAATAAACAAAATAAAAGGACGTCGTATTCAGTTGAAAAAAAATTATAAATTGAAAGTATAATTATAGATAAATTTTATGATTTATTCAAAGAAATCATTATTTAGCTATGACTTATGACGTAGATTTTCTTCAAGGTTAAAAAACATTTTGATTCTATGATCTTTTCTGTTATGCTGATTCTCTTTTACAATAACGAAGCAATTAATTTATACATTTCAATTATAACGGTGAAATTAAAACAATCAAATAAAAACAATACATTTGTATGGCGCCGTACTATTTAAGTCGAGTTTAAATAAATAGAAATAAAACAGAATAAAGGATGATTGATCGATTTATTGACATTTTTACGATATTTGTGCAATCGGGCATTTGCGAATAAAATAGACATATAACGCATAATATATATCATTCTTTCAAATCTATTCGGCTAACTTAACTGCCATGACACTATTGAGCTGTGCCTCAAAGGATTAAAACTCTCACTTTTAACCTTATTGTTTCCATATAAGAAATATAGATATGCACTTTTAGTGTTAAAATATTAAAAACTAATATTCACTAAGAATTTTACTGACTTAGTTTTAGAGTTATAGATGTCGAAAAACAATAATTTATTACACTGTACAGCAAGTGAAAAAAGAATCATATCAAGTGTATGAAGATGAATGCGCGAAGCTCAAAAACTAGGGCCAAGCAAATTAACCATAAATCTGAAATTTGTTATAGAAATCAGAAAACGTTGTCCCCAAGTAGGCGTAGTCTCAGATTTTACAAACTCTCTCCTACTATAAAAAATTACTTCCACCGCGTAAATTATGTTTTATTAATTTTATTTTAATTTTCTTATGATTTGTATATGTTAATGAAAACCAACATTCTTTTCAATAGTTCCACTATATAGGTCATAATCTGAATTTGCAAAAATTTACTTTATTATTTTTCGGAAGAAGCTAATGAGATATATCTCGTTTAATTCATCTTTTTCATGTTCACAGTATACTATTTTCTTATATTTGTAAAATTAACATTTATAGATGATATAAAATGTGTACTTACCAAGAGTTGATTCCTTTAAACCAAGAAAATTTCCAATGGAACAGATTTTATGCCAAAATATTCTTTAGGTCTGTGTTCAATATCAACTATAACATAAAAGTACATTCCTACTTAATATTGTAAAGATTATTATGTAATATAACATAACAACAATAAATATTGATTATAATACATTATACCTAAAAATACAACATAACGGACGCTTCTAAATAGCAATTTATTCGAACTTAAATTCTATAGCAATGTATACTACAATATTTAATCGTATCATCATTACTATGCCAACTATATTAACTTTATAAATATACTGTTTCATTTTAACAATTTTTATAGATAGTGATAATATAATATATAATTATTATGTTTTTATTACTCATACATACTGAGTATTATGATGCATGTTACAGAATATTCCAATAGTGTACTTTACAGTGCGTACGAACTATGCAGGTTCTGTTTTGAAGTGCCAATGACAAAAAAGATTTGCCATAAGAGATTTATTGTTAGTATTTTACTTTGCGGGCAACTTAAAGAAATTCGTTTTTTCAGCAAAAATAAACAATTACTTATTTTGAACTCATAAAAATAAAAATTACCAATTATATTTTTGACATATAAAATTAACCAAAAAAGTTTTAAATGCAATCTATAGCAACTAATAATTTTTAAGTATACATCATTATCGGAATTAAACACAGCGTACTTTTAAGATTTTCTTTTGGCATTGGAGGGGCCAAGTACAAATATTAGACAATTGAGGCGTTGGATTCCAAAACCTGTCAAATCCAAAAAAATCGAAAATTGAGTTAGATCCATAAATATACTGTATGTACCATGCTCTACCTGTTTAGCAAGACATTATATGAAAAAAAATCATCTATAAAAAGTAGCATAAATTTACGTCCAAAGTCCAAGTCCAAAAACGTCCTAACTTTTAACATAGTTACCAAAATATTAAATATTCTATCTTAAAATATTGTTAAATATAGAAATAATAATTTAAGAATAATGTAATTATAACAAATTGAATAAATAAAAAACTTTCGAGTTTGAAGATTGATTTTGTTAGTTTTATGAAATGAGTAGGAATACATTCACTATTCAGAACCATATCGGAATATGTTCACTGTTATAATTTTAAATACTTTAAATAATTTTAAAGTTCAAATCCGCAGTAGATATATTACATATCCTTAATACTGAATTGATTATAGTTGTTAGCAACATTTTTTGAAAAAAAAAGACTTGTTTTAGTATAGTTCTGAGCAATCCAAATGTAAATAATTACAAGAGTACGGCATACAAATGACATGTTATATTTGCACTTGAAATATTAACTTTTTATTTAAATTGTCAATTTTATTATTCATCTTTCCCGTGAATATTTCAGAACAAAACAAATATTGGATCAAAACCTGCCAAGTTCAACGTTGCGGAGCAAAAACTCCCAAGTCTAACGTTGCGAAATTAAAAACTACCAAGTCCATTTTTTAAATCTTTATATTTTTGATGATAAAGCACAACAATTTCTCAAAACTGTTATAATCCCTTTACCCCTCCAACTACTATAAGTGTTTTGCGTTTTTCTCAAAACTCCATATACAGGACTTGGCATATTTTGATTTCCAACGCCTCGATTATTACTAATACCAATTTTATGCATAAAATGCCAGTTTTATGTATATTTCTACAGCTGTTCTTTGGACCTAAGATTAATGTTTTGCAATTTTATTTACTATATTTTGTTAGATTCAAATGACGTAGCAAGTAAACGTTGATATAAAAACTTTGATTTTCGTAATTCAGTTAACTAATACACATTCCCTAAATGAGCTAATGAATGAATGAAATTTTGAAATACTCATAAAGTATCATATTTTGCCTAAAAAAGTTTTTGAGTGCGTAAGAAAAATATAGTAGCAGCTGGCTATCTTCAATATTGAACGCAACGTTAGCCTCTCAATCGTTTTATTCAAACTTATTGTCAGTCCGGTAATCGATGATTGAAGGAACGAAAGAAAGATAAATGTTCAGAGCATGGTTTCCACTCTAAGCTATTATCAACGCATAAAATGAGGAAAAGAAGAATCTTGAAAATCCTGCAGAGTCCGACAGCGCAAGCACGGAAGACAAAGCAAGAACACTGCAGGCGAAAGAGACGAGAGAGGTCTATACCTACAGGTGAGAGCCGCGGAGCAGCTCGCCGCTATAACTCCCCGAGGCCGCGTCTCCCGCGAGGCGCAATGATAATTTATCACGCGTATACACAGGGTGGCGCGCGAGCCCGGGCAATTTCGAGGCGCCCCTCGAGCCCTCGCTATTCAGGAGACGGCCGAGAGAGAGAAAGAGAGAGAGTGAGGGCAAAAACACCAGACCAAATGGGAATCCCTCATTTTTCGCGAGATTACCCGGGAGCGAGCGAGCTAACTAGCTGAGTGGCTAATCAATTTTCGCTGCCCCTGGTGTGTACATACGCGTGTAACATGCCGCCTGCAGCACCGGCCCAGCACCGCTCGCTCCTCGCTCTCGGCGGCCTTATTACGCGAGCATGTGTAATGCGTCCCACTGCTTTGCTCTAGGTATATATACGCTTTATTGGGATTACTTTTTTTCACTGCTTGTCGCCGCTTCTCTCGCCAGCTAGGATTTCCCATTCATTTATTACTTTCATTTGTCCCGCATATTTATGGGAGAGCGCAGGCTCATTCCTAGCATTTGTATAATAATTACGCCTTATTTTATTATTTATACATATACTTATAGGCTTGTATCTTGTGTGATATTATAATGATTTACAAATTTCCTCATGTTAATTAAACCATTTTTATTCATGAAAAAAACAAACTTCAAGTTTATGATACTTCGATATTATAACATATTATACATATACTCTATATGATTGTATATTTTTCTATGAATAATTTAACAGAAATAAGAGCTCATGTTTAATGATTAATAAGTTTGTAAAATATTTACTAAGGCTCTTTGAAACATTTATTTCGTTCCTTACTGTAGCATATAGTACTTTACTAGTACACAGAATGTTATGAAATTTAATATAATTTATTATACTATTATCACACTAATGTCGATTAACTTTTTGACCTAATTTAATAAAGCCCACATTATTTAATCAAAACCGATGAATATGCATAAGGAAATCCTCAAATCTTGATCATTGCGATTCGAACACCAAAATCTCCTGTATTTTAAACTATAGTTTATTGAATTGTTACAAGGGGATTCTCTAAACGTAATTATATTTTCAATTTATAATGTAGTAAAAGCACGGATTAATTTATATCTTTTCCTACATTAATGAAATTATTTTATGACAATTATTCGGAGTTATAAATAGTGCCCGCAACCAGTTTGATCTAATTTATATCTCTATTTTGAAATATTCATATAATTTGAAAGTCAAATGATGATAAAAATCGAAAAACAAGGAGTTTTTAAATAATAATGACAGGAGCATCACTTTATATAATATTATTATGTAAAAGAAATCAATAAACCCACTTCAACAAATATAACTTTTTAAAAAGTAAAAAATAATACTTTCTGTAATAATGGAATTAAGAAATTAATAGGCTCAATAAAATGTTTATTATCTTTATTTAATACAAAGTCAACATTTATTCAAACTACAACTTTTGGTAAATATATATAGTATCGTGAAAAAGATCATGACAAAACCTTATTCAGCCAGTACTGGTAATGTTGGCCAAATGCCGACTTAAAATTTGTATAAGGCCACAGGTGGATCATACTCTAACAGATAAAAAATAGAATCATCGAAATTGATATGTACATCTGAAAAGAAGTTACAAAAACATACTGGTCGAATTAAGAACCTTTTTGAAGACGGTTAAAAAGTGCCCACATCCTGTTTCGTTTGTATTTGATAGTAGAATAGAACTTCTGTAAAGAACAAGTATATGTCTTAAGAAGTAATCAAGTCGGATAGATTCAAATATCATTAAAATTTATATACCTAAATTTATCCAATCCTTTCAACAAATTTTAGGTGTTATTTTTCCATTCGAGAAACAGACAGCGCTTATTTTCTAATTAAGAAACAAAGCTTTACTTACAAATTTTCCTTCGTAGCATACCTATACCTAAACTCACTATTTACAATAAAATACAGATCTACTCATGAAATTTCAAGAATACGCCTTTGAAATTAACTTTCCTCGATATACACTAAAAATGTCGTTGGACTACCTAGCGCACGTTTACGACCCTCGCAATTTTTGCTACTGCTTCGCGTGGCGCTCCGTCGGAAGCCTCGACACGGGGCTCCAATTTCATTTTTATTTTACAAACGTGCGCCGCGGCGAATTGCGAAAGCAGTGCGACGCGCGCACGGGTAACGACGCGGAGCCTCGATTGAAAGGGTACCCGATTGTACCGGCGTCGCGTTGCGCGATATGTGACTCGCGAGACAGGCGCACAATGGGCATACGGCAGATGTATAATACGGGCCAAATGAGAAAGGAAGCATACAGCGCAAGAGCAGCGCGATGGCGAAGTAGGGACGAGGGGCGCAGGACACGGTCAAGGGGGGGGGGGGGGGGGGGGGAAGAGTTCGAATCGAGGTCACGGCGAGAGGAGGGTGGCCAGCGCTGCAGAACGACTATACATTGTGCGCAGTTCACGGCTTCGCGCGACCCGACTATAGCGGGGAGCAGTGCGTGCACGAGCCAAGGTCACGACGACGAGTCGCGAGGTGTTCCATTGCAGAGGGGGGAGTGCTTTCGGCCCTCCTGCGTGCGACGGAGAACCGGAGAACGCGTGGAAAAGGTCAATGTGGGACGAGACGGTTGAGTGTGCGCGTGTGGGTTTTTTTTTCGAGGGGTTGGATATGGGGACGCAGCGAGGGAGCAAAGCGCACGCAGGGCGTGACGGATGTTCGGATATCGATTGCGCGTTTTTTCTTTTCTTTTTAAGAAGACCCGTTTTTCGTCTTCGAACTCATAGATATACCGCGGATAAGGCAATCCAATCGAAACTTGCTACTTTTATCTACATTTCTTCTGATTTACAGCGAGTGGAGGGAGCGAGATCTTTTGAAATCTAATCATAGAAGCCAAAATAATATGGTAATGAAGAAGTGTGCAACAGTAGAATAATAGGAGTAAAATTTTTACGGACATTGTCTATACAGAGGAAGAAAATTTAATACTGTAAATCGTCAAACTTTAAGTAGAGATTCAAAAATTATGTTATATCTTACAGGCAGTATGAGTATTTCTTTTCAAAACATTTTGTCCGTTGAAACTGTTTTTAAAGGGGTCTAGAAGACTGACTATATCACGCGAATCGGGCTAAAACTTTGGAATATGTTTGAAGCGCATCTAATGATGCCCCAAACATGAGATACAGCTGTAAACATTAGTATAGCCTATATACACAATGTTAAGAAAATCGTATATGTAGATATACTCGCAACTATATCTCGTAATTGGTAAGGCATTAGACTTTTTTACCATGCAAAGTTTTCATTTTGAGATACAAGAAAACATATCCCAAAGTTTCAGCAAGATCCGTAACCCAAACCCCCGATCCTCTCCTTGTTAGACAAAATCCAAATTCGAAGTCCCAATCCTGTACTAAGTTTTAGCCGTCAAAACTAATCGCACTCTAAAAAGTTATTGGAATTAAATTTTGCCAACTTTACATTCGAATAACCGTTTAGGGTGTCGTTGATTTTGACGTCTAAAACTTCGTATAATGGAGGTCTATTATGACAAAATAAGGGAAAATGAGTTTAGGTTTTATCTGAATATAAGAATTTTTATAATTATAGACAATTATTCACTTGTCGGTCGTTGATATTCAATGCGGAAAATACGAGTCTATAATTCACTTTTGAACCCCCTTGATGAACGTATTTATAAAAATCAGTATAAAAAGATACAAATAGGATGTGCAACCCCGTCCCAGCAATGATGTTTCTGCAGATGGAAAATGAACATTTCGGTGCTTTTCCTGGCGTGGATTTTCTTGGTCAGACAAGTTTTCCCCACGTTACAAGGCATGTCTCTGGGTGAATGCGGTAATTCAGTGGGACACACTATAGGTTGGGTTTAGACTCAAACACTCCAACACATAGGTGGTGGGAGTATTCCGTAAAAGGACAATAGTGTATATACGGACTGGTTATACAAGAATAAGAAAAAACACTATTAAGTCTTATTCACTTTAAAGTGCATGTTTTTTAACCTGAATATTTGAGCATAGTACATTATAGGACTACATACATTTAAATATATTGACTCTCTTGTTTAAAATGAAAGTAGTTTTATCGTGGTTAATATAAGAGCACAGAACTGTTATATAATCTTTAGCAAGCTTTTTATTATTTAATTTTAAAATGGAAAGAATCCCATATAAAGAATGATTGCGAGATATGTATCGAAGTATATCGAATTGAGAGGTACCCATTCTATATTAATTTACATTTATTGAATATTATTTTGCTTTATGTATAGTTTTAAATATCTTTTTTACCTTACCTCTAACTATTAACATAGTTAATTTTATTAGATATAATGATATTAGTTTTTCATCTTTTATTAATAATCGAGATTGTTACGAAGCTAAGTTCACGTCGATCAACAAAACAGAAAAGAGCGCGAAGTTTGATTTTATATAACCTTAAATTGTAGTTTTAAATTTGTAAATTATTTTTTTTCAACATTGTAAGATAAAAATAGGTACGCAGTAGACACGCACAATGCTGCGCGGTAAAGCGCGGCAGAGGTGGGAGAGACATAGCCTCACTTTCAGTCTTCTGCGCGTCTACTGCGCGCATATTTCGTCGTGTCGGGAGCCAATCAGATACTGCTTGTACCCCTCGAGTAGAAGTAGCCTTTTATTTTTTTCAGTGTATGAAATATCATTGAACACAATGTGCAGGTGTGTGAGGTCTCCGACGATGGTGTCTGAGAATACCTCCTCGTGGACTTTACATGAATATGTAAAATGCGATATTGAGGTGTGAAAGGTCGCCGATGATGGTGTCTTCTCCGTGGCTTTTTGCATAAATATGTAAAACCCGATGTCCAGATGTGTATGTGCATAGTGTCCTCGAATACAGCGTCTAAATTACTCGGGGCTCTCGGTAACCAGTGTGACTCGGTCCAGGTGTTACGCATGGAGAAAAATCAAGTCTAGATTATGCGCTCTGAAGCTTTTGATGTTTACATGGACATTCCCTTCGAGTGTAACGTGGATACCATCCAAGTCTCTCGGAGATGAGGTCCAGGTATTACGCACGGAGAAAAATGATATCTAGATAGTGCTGTTCGGGGCTTTTGATGTTTACATGGACCTTTCCTTCGAGTGTAACGTGTATACCACTCTGGCCTCTTGGAGAAGGGGTCCAGGACCCAGGTATTACGTACGGAGATAAATTAAGTCTAGATATTGCGCTGTGGGGCTTTTCATATTTACATTTACATTATTTTCGAGTGAGCCGTGGATACTACCCAGGCCTCTCGGAGAAGATGTCCATGTGTTACGCACAGAGAAAAAATTATGTCTAGATTGTGCGCTTCGAGACTTTTGATGTGTATGTGCATATTGACAAGGGGCTATCCACTAAAAAACAGTGCTTCAGTGATTGCACATTTCATGCAATTTCACTGCGATTATTTATGATTTCACGGGAACGTGTTTTAGTGATTTCTGGTGATTTCGAAGTACATGATGAAATAGGTTTAATGCAAATACACATAACAATTTCCAAATACAAAAGAATTCAAATAAAATCACGAATAAAGTAATTGTACACCCTACACTCATTTACCTCTGGAAAAACAATTTTTAATTAATAGAAAAACGTTCAAATAAAATAATTTACGATTTTATATAAATGTATTTATATTTGAAAATGGCTATGTCTAACGTTATATGGTTTATAATAAGAATAGTTTGGTTTTACCTGTTCTATTCAACGTTTTTTAGGGTTTCTCTTGAATATTTTTGTAATTTAGGAATTGTTGTCTCTGAGATAATTGAGTTTAAAGTATAGAATTCTATTCATAGGTATTGTGCATTCTGCCGTCCGGGTGAATAAAGAGGCTATCTGCGTTTTCGCAGGATGGAAATATTGAGCAAAATGTATTAAAAATCGGTAAGCAATTATTGTTTTTAAATACATTTTTCTGAAAACTTATAAGCAATTATCGATTCTGAACTCGTTTTGCAAAATATCTATAAGCATAATTATCGATTTTGAACACATTTTGCTCAATATTTCCGGCCGAGCAAAAATACAGATAGCCATTTTCTTAATCAGGACGGCAGCATTCACTTGTGTTATTTTTTGTCAGTTTGATCAATAAAAAGGCATGGCATGTTTTTAAAAACTTAGGGACGTCTACCGAATGTGTATTTAATTTTATAAAACTTAATGATACCTAAGAAACAAAGAAAAAGAACCGTGCGAAACGCGGTATGTGTGTCTTGTAATTATAAAATTTATAGAGGCTTCAAATATAAAGACCCAAATAAATTGTAAAAAATAATCGTACTGCCAGAAGATGTGACGTCGGAGAACGCATGAAAACATACCAAACTAACTCTGGCATGTCAAATATTAAAATAAAAGTCAAATTGATCCGGGGGTAGTGAAAAGAATTATTTGATAAAAGATTTTATAATCAACCAATCAGTAGTAAAAATTAAAAAATTTTAAATATTATAAGGAATGGCTCTATAGCAGCACCTTTGTGTAGACCGGCTAATTGTCAGCCCCTTGAAAAAAAAATCGTGTGGGGTTGAAAATTCTCTTACATATACCTACATTTTTCCGTAACAAATCATATGAGGTATAGAAGATTTAAGAAAATCTTTTTTAGAAAAAGAAACATAAAATCAAAAAGTACGTACATTTGTAGATATACCTACTTGCAAGAAATCCCCAAAAAATGTTCAGTCCGAAATTCGGAGTGGACTGCACTGTTAAAAAAGCAAAAAGAATTCTTCAATCTTATATCAATGAATATGACACCAAACAGCCAAAAATATAATAAAAAACTGCTGCCACCAATTCGTTGGCACTTAGCTTCCTCAAATTAAATAAATTGTTCCAATATGAATTTCTTTATTCTAATACATTTCTTTTAAATTGCTAAGAGGTTTTTATGGAAACTTGTTTTTTTTACTATTACAAAGCATCCTTTAGGAGGAAGTAAAATATAACCTCAATTATCTTAGAAGATGAAAAATCTTACAGTATGGAGAAGGAGCTCAGCCAAGAGATATTGGAAAGCTACCTTTTTCAGCTATATTTATTTTAAACATTTTCGATCATATGTTTCCGAGATATCGCCATTTAAACAAAAAATGCCGTTTTCGTATATAACAAAAGAAGAAAGATAGTTCATAGAAAATTTCGCGTGGGAGAAAATAATAGGTAATTTTATGCTCTTTCAAATACATTTATACTAAAGCGATCATAATATTTATTTTTTTTACCAACAACCACAACCGTTCCAATAATACTATTTTACGTACTAAATAATAAGTTGATACCATCAAATTATTATAATTAGTAAAACATTTAAGTTAATTGAGAGTTAATTTATTATATCATCACAAGAACAAGTATTGATTATAAAAATCGTTATAAAACAAAAACTAATTGACGAAATTTAAAGTCTTTTTAATTTTGAATCTTTATCAAAAAAACAAAAAAAGATGAGCTGTGAATAGATAAAATATACCACTTAATACCCAAGAAATAAGCGATCAAAATTAAAAAAGAAAGTCATAAAAATGAAAAATGAGTATTAAACAAAAACGAGTCGATGAATTTAAACACAAAAATATTTCATTTCATCAAAAAACAAAAAAAAATGAGCGATTCGTAAAAAATTACCGTATAATATCCAACAAGTAGGTAATAAAAAATCAATAAAAAAATATAATCTCAAATATCTTGAAAAATAAAAGATTTTATATTCTGGTCAAAGAGCCCAGGCAAGACTGCTAAGAGATAGTGGAAACCTTTTCCATCTTAATTTATTTTAAAGATTTTCCGTCATATGTCTCCATAATATCGCCGTTTAAACGAAATTACGTTTTCGTTATAACAAAAGAAAGAATAGCTTATAAAAAATTTCGTGTCGGGGAAGATAGATACTTTTATTCTCTTTTAAGTGCATTTACACTGAAGCGTAAAATAGAAAAATCGTTATAAAGCAGAAACGAGTCGATGAATCTTAAAATTTATTTTTACAATTCCGAATTCTCATTAAGAAATGAAGAAAGTAATCCCCAGCTGGCGAAAAATGACCGCGCCGTTCTCTAGATATAAGCAATAAAAAAAAAGTTTTAATAAAAACATAACCTCAAATATCTTGAAAAATAAAAGTCCTTATGATCTGGTTTAAGAACTTAGCCAAGAGATAGCTCAAAGCTACCATTTTGGAAATTTTCAAAAAGAATAATGCCGTTTTATTCAAGTTATCGTTCGACATAGAAAATCGATTTTTTTCTCGGCAAAAGAAAAATAAAATGGTTAAAAAATTTTACTGAATATTGTACTTGATGTTACTGATTATCTCAATATTTTTCAATATATTTCCGTGATATATTTCCGATATATAATCGATTAAAAAAAAACATGACTTTTTCGTGTATAACAGAAAAGGGGAAATAGCTTACAAAAAATTTTGAGTCAGATAAGATAGGTAATTTTAAGCTCTTTCAAATCCATTATTACTAAATCGATGATAATATTTCTAAGGTATTAAAAAAACCGTAAAACTAAAACTCAAAAATCGAAAAACCGATAAAAAAAATAAAAACGCATCGAAAAACAATCGAAATATCTCGTGACCACAAAATTTCCCGCATAATACACATACGCACACGCACACGCACTCACACTCATAAACATACACACACTCACACACTAACACACAATACACACAAACACACACACACACTAATATACACACACACACACTAATATACACACACACATACACACATCCATACGGAAATTTTCTAAAAATAGTGTATTTTGATTTCAAATGGCCCAAAACATATATTTCTAACATGTTTTTAAGAAAACTTTCTTTTTACTATTACAAAGCTTCCTTTAGGAGGAAACAAAATAATAAATGGTGGTACTGCAAAACATTCAAATGCCGTGATTGCATTTTAATTTTAATTTAAACTTTAAAACTGCTAATAGCTAATAACAAGTAACTTTTCAATAATTTTAAAAGTATAAAAAGAACGTGAATGGAAATATATTGTGACACTAATATATCAAGTTACAAATGCATTCTTCATACAGAATTTCCCTTATAGATATATAATATTACACTGATAATAACGAAAACACCGGCAAAGTGATTACAACTATGTCTTCCAGTGCAAGAATTGTTGACCTAAGAGCTCTAGAAGCAAAAAATAAAAAGCGAAAATAAAGGATCCATCACGTATCTCGGAGTAACGCAGCAACAGGGATGGCAGGTTTATTACGTACGTCGCAGCCGACGAGGGTAAAGCGTAAAGCCCACCATATACATGAAATGGCTGCTGCAGCATCAACCGCGTCTCTCACGCGCTCCTCCCCAGACGACTCCGCGCGCGAAATAATGAATAAGGGGACGCGAGCTCGCGAGGCTAGAAGCCACGGAGTAAAACTTGAGCTCGCGCAATACAGACAGAAACGCGAGAAAGCTTCTCTCTCTCACTATTTCTCTTTTTCTCTCTTTCACTCTCTCTCTCTCTCTCTCTCTCCTCCTCCATCCCTCCCTCCCTCCCTGAGTCGCACGGCTTTCCGATAATTGCGAGACTTTCTGGCTGCTTCTCTCTCGTCATTTCCTCTTTCATTTGTCGGCGTTGTAGGTAGTGTAAGGGTGCGTAAGTACTTCGACTGCACTCGACGAGGAAAATATGGACGACTCGCAGCAAAAAACGTCAGCGATCCAGATAACGATACGAGGCAGCGCTTTCATCTTATATCATAGGAAGACATAAATGGACAGATCTTTCTTTTGTAAAATGCACTTCGAAAAATTGGTTGCTCTTTCTTGTTTACTGTAAGTGTAAGGGTTTTAGTTTTAGAAAAAGCTTATTTATTAGCCGTGTGACTACGAATAGAAATATGTATAAGGATAAAAATATTTTTTTTTGAAACGAAACATTTTTAACAGATACAAAATTCATGTATTGACGTTTTTATCGTCATATAAGTAAGACAGATTAAAAACAACACTGAAATAAAGTGAAATTTGTTAGAACCAATTATTAATAAATGTATTATAATCGAACACATGATCAAAAACTCAAAAAAAAACTGTGCATAGATATAAGCACAACTGCGTAGGAGCTGAAGTAGTGGGTGTGATGTGCACGTTCAGAATGAATAGAGATAGCTTCTGGCGATCTACAAATTGCATTCTCAAAGCGAAGCGTATATAAAGTAGGGCATTTACAAATAATAATTTTATAACAAGGTAAAAATAAACCTTATCTTTAATAGTACATTGTGCAACTAGGGGGGGAAATGGGCTTTCTCTAAGCGAAGACGTTGATTGAGCACGAGTGCTCAAATCATCATCCGAGTCTAAAAAAGCCCTTTCCACCCGTGTTACACACCGTAATTTTTAACAACGGCATGAAAGGCCCTTTTTATGCCTGAGAGTGGGAGAGGGAATTGTGCATTTTAAGTTTGCGCAACACACTTAGAAATAAAAAATAAAAATGAAATTTTATGGACATTTCCAATGGCGCGCATAACAGTGTGAAGTTGGTCGCTAGTCGTGCACGCGCACTAGCGATAAACTTAAAGAGGCGCGAGTGTTCAAATTGAACTTGCATGTAAAGATTTCGAAAACAAGTAAGAAATGAATCCATTTCTACCCTGTAATCAGAGTAACAATAAGCTCATTGTTGCTCTGTAGCCATGGTAACAATGAGCTCATTTCTGCCCTCAGGGTAGAAACAAGCTCATTTCTACCCTGTAACCAGAACCCTGAGGTCAGAAATGAGCTCCTTGTTACCCTGCTTACAGGTAAGAAATGACCTTTACTTAACACGTGCATGTAATAGGCCCTTTTCCATGTATCTAAAGCGAATGGCCAGTAGAGCATTTCGAGCGTTTTCGCCGTAGTGGGATGTAATTACCATTACCTCCCGGTTCTAAATCAAATTTTTCAAATTTGTAAAAAATTTTGAAAATTTTGAAATGTTTGGAAAATTTTAGAAAACTTTAAACATATTGTAAATATTTGAAAATTTGGAAAATTGTTATTTTGAAGACGGAATTGTAATTTAATTCTGTAAGTAAATGGTGCACGACTCAAAATGTGTAACTCCCCATTCGCCCTATATGCTTAAAAAAGGGCCTTACATGTACTTGTCAATAAAAGTACGGTGTGTAACAAGGGTGAGGGCAATTTCTAGCTTGGGTGATGATTTTAGCTCACCCTCGCTAGAAATGGCCCTCTTATCCCCCTAGTTGCACACTATTCTCACCACTTTTTACAAACACGCTCGAAATGCGTAATTTTCTCTCCCAGTTGCAGGCATGAAAAAGGGCCCATTTCATGCCCGCTTTGAGAAAAATAATAGTTGCATTAGTCGTTCGTCATGGTAAGTAATTGAGGGCCTCGATAAAACTGGATAATTTTCTACCAGGGAATGTATAAAGATCTCCAGAAATGTGTAAAATTATGTAGAGCATTGTACAGCATAAATAAAATACAAAAATAGCTATCTTCATAAACAGTGTAGATACTTAAGATTAAATAAATAGTACATAAAATACAACAGTATACATTTAACTAAAATAAGTTTGATTGAACTAATTGATAAACAAATGATAAACTCATAAAAGAAGAGAACATCTTTATGTATTAATTTTTCAGTTTTCAACATGTTTTGAAACGTACTGTATTCACCGAGCTATCTGTCTGGCTGCACGTCTATTTCACATATACGTACTCCCCTACACTTTCAGATTTCTGACTCAATTTATCGAATGCATGCAGATTCCAAATCAAATGTCTATTACATTAGCCGTTACCAAGATACCAATTTTAACACTTTGCATCGTCATCCAATAAACTTTGTATGCTACCCACACATTATTTTCTGCATGAAATACACATAAACTGATTTACATTTTTTTAAGCCTTATATATAAAGTTAAAGGTGCATGCTCTATCCCGAACAGCAAGGATAAATAATCTTTCAAAATAAAAAATTGTTGATAAACATATTTTGATTATAAAAATTATTACTAAACCTCGTACTAAACATCAGTATTAATCATCTGCAATTATTAATGTTATCTTGATAAAAATTTATTTCAGGCAGTATTGAAAAATGAAATACTTTTCGTATAGATCTTCATCATGAAATAGTATGAGAAACGCAGTTGCTCGATCAAATTTATATCGAATTACAGACTAAAAAATTTCGCTATATATGGACTTTGTGTGGACATCGATGAGCAGAGAAATTCCAGTGCTCTTTGTAAGAATTCCAAGAGCATTTTTATGACTTCTGATATTAAAAGCTTACGCTATATAACTTTACCTTAAAATGATGGACTTGTATATAAGAAATAAAAACTTTTTTGAAAATCATAAACAATCGAATTATTATTATTATTATAATTCTGATTTCGTATTTTTATACCTTTTCCGTTTTTATTTCGTAACTATCTTTGATCGTTAATAACTTTTGATACAAATCAATATTTTTATACGAAATAAAACTTAAATTAGAGCTTTTTCAGCATACTATGTTTATCTGTAAAAAAATATTTCGCATCCTTAGGAGCCGACTTATTAACATCTCAACAACGACCATTTCTACAGGGAAGAGTACTCCCGTACGGACACCCATAGCTATTTTAACTATAATTGTTGATTGCCTAGGTGAAAATTAAAACTTCAAAATGAAATTTGTCGTATGAACGGACCTTTTTGGCTTAATAAACGAGTTTTAGTCAAATTCAATTATCTAAATTAAATATTAATGAAAAACGAGAAATTCAAATTTGAGTTTTCAAAAAAGTGTCTCTCAGTAATGAACACCTACCATTTTTAGGAGAGTATTCGTAATCTATGTGTTTAGAAATGGTGCTTAAAATATATGTAAAATATGTTTATTAAGTCTTTATATAACAGCTTCTTCATCATTTCATCACTTTAACATACTGGAAGGGATTCCGTAAAAGTAATTTCACCGAATTGTAGCCGGAGAATTTTGACTATTTTTTTCATGATATAAAGTATTGAAAAAAACTGTTTATGGGACCATAAAAATGAATTTTACTATAGTATATTTATGATATAGATATCTAATAATAATAGCATTACTGCCCTGGTAGAAAATTATCTAGTTTTATCGAGGCCCTCGATTATTTCCTTGGCAAACTAGATAGATCTACATAGTTCTAGATTAATTTTCTACCAGGGTGGTATCATTCTATAAGGCGATAATTTAAAATTTAAAAATTCACTGCTCATTAAATAAACGAAACTTGGCATAGTGAAAATATTATACTTGAATATGCTAAAATTGAAACTAAATTAAAACTGATCCACAACAACACGGCTAAAAAAATCAGCTTCATTAAAGCCTCGAATAAGAAAAAGAATGTTTCACGCATCCAAGCATAAAAAACTTGGAGTGAGAAATCTGAAAATAAACCTCCAAAGAGTATGATTAATTAGAAAAAAAAAATAAGAAAAAACACAAAAATAAAAGTAGCTAATTGCGGGAAAGGTGGTACAGTAGCAGCTTTCAACGACAATTTTTTTCCCGTCGCGCGCACAGCTATGTACTCAAGCGCGGTTCGTTAGGGGAATTTCGCGCGGTGTAAGTTGGCCCGAAGTGTGTAGTATAGCGAGCTACTAAATTGCGCGCTTTACGCTAAAAGCTCGCGAAAGTCTGGAGATTTAGCGCGCGGAGCGACCCGCCTGCGCTGAAATTAAGGGTGTACTATCGCAAAGACGAATACCCGTGGAGACCGTCATCCGGAGTCGCGCACCACGAAATCGACCGCGAGATAACGCCAAAGACGACGGCACGAATTTTAGCGAATTTTAGCGTGCGTGCGATAAATGTGTTTACGGCGAATGCAGTCAATTGATGTGTAAATAAATTCGGATTTTTATGCGAAACCCTAAAAAGTTTTATTTTAATTTGTAGAACAAAGAATCATAGTCACAATAAAAAAAATAACAGTTTTCTTTCCGTACACGAAAAATGTTATATGATTTTATATGCCAATGATGTAGAATGGCATTAATTAATAATTTGTGAAGTAGATTTAGAGCAAAAACTTAATTAATCACTTTAACATAAAATTCTCTGTTCAAGTATATTAATTCAAACTATACTATATATCTCTTATTTAAATCAATTCATTTGAATAACTAAATAAATTCGTGTTTTATTATTATAAACATGGCCTCTCTTAAACAATCTGGTAGCTTCGTTTCGAATTTTCTTCCTCCATGGGACAATTAGGGGGTTAAAAATGGAACCGAAATGACATTCACTGGTCGACGTCATTTCGGCTTTGCCATTCCGGTTCTTTTTACACCAGCCTCACTCAATCAGTCAATCAGGACATGTCTTAATAGGACTTTGCATGAAAAAATCCATTAGGTCCGTAATGTAGAATATAAAAAAAATAAAGGACACGCATTTTTTCTTTTTTTTAATAGATGCAAATTAAAAGAGCTACAGACTTTTAAAATTTACAGATTTTCGATATACATAGATATACTGCAATGATATATGACGTCACGAATATATATACATTAAGGACCTAATAGATTTTTTCATGCAAAATCCCAATTCTTATATATCTGTGGTGAACCATAGAATAAACGACTAAAGTCCACTTTTTTTTGGAAAATTGAGCTTTTAGTGATTTTAGTATCAGTGCATGATATATTTTCATATAATAAATCAAAAGTTGATCTATTAATTCCACTTTTTCGAACCTTAAAATCTCGAAATTTAAAAAATCGACTTCAGACGTTTTCCTAGTTTACCACAGATATAGAGATTGTAAGTGAAACACACACAATGCAGAAAAACTAATTTTACTTCTTTGATATTCAATATGTCATGGAAGGAATGTACACTCAACGGACACATATTCGAATCGAATGTTTTGAATCCTACCATTTTATTGGTTAATTCTTGTGAATCGGTCAATCTTATTGGAGCATTTTAAAAACGTTCGATCCGAATATATGTCCGTCGTGTGTACTTACCTCCCGAATTTCATGTTTCTCGGCCCAGGAATGTATGGTTCGCATGATGAGTAAATGAGTCGTCAATCAGTCAGTCAGCCATATAGGACACGTACTTTTATTTTAGATGAGTCTACAGTCAAAACCTACAAAAAAAACGTTTCTTTCACAATCTAAAATCTCATATTGACTGCAATTCAAGAAAATGGAAGCTACAAGTTTCTTGTTTTTGTCTTAGGAATATGAAAAATAATGTTTTACAAGTCTAGAATAAAAAACTGTATACGCATGAAACAGCAACAATTTAGTGAAAAAATGAAGATTTGGATAAAACACAGTTACTTTATACGCATATAGTTTTTTGTAGACTTCAAAAACATTTTTTTTCATATTTTAAAGACGAAAACAAGAAACTTGTAGCTTTCACTATTTTGAATTTCATTCAATATGATTTTTTAGATAAAAAAAACTCTTTTTTGTAGTCTTTGAATGTAGACCCATCTTAATAGAACATATTCTGTAGAAATTATTTGCTCCACAGTTCCATGTGGAATCAGTCTAGACAACTTGCTTACTACTCCGAAAGTCACAATCAATTTTATTCAAAATCCAATCTTTACTACTAGTCAATAAAAAGAGATATTTTTATTTGGCTATAACGGCAGTAAAACTTTTGTAGTATCAAACCTCTGCATTAAGCTAGCTTCTTCGCCTTCCACCAATACCATGCATTGACTGAAAGAAAAATTTGTATGGTAAAGGCGTTTTACGACTTGTAGCCCCGCATACTATACTCGGGGATTTGCAAGCAGCGTGATCCAATACACAGAAGTTAAATCTAGAATCTAAAATAAATCTTTTTTGACATATAAGGTGCATAGTTCAATTAAATGCGAAATGGTCTAGTAATATGGTTGCATTCATTGAACAAGAATTTTCGCAAAAAGTATTTGTTCGTTAAATAAAAGTTCGTTATTAAAATATGGACTAAATAATATACAAAAGTGCAAATAAAATATTTTTTAGGTGCGTATTTATTTTCCTACAAGATATTGAAAATCTGATTTTCTGAAAGCAAGTTCAAGCGGATCGACTAAAGAAATGCAATATAGTGGATATTTCGATGGTCGACATAAAAGTTGCAAATTAAGATTTTAATTGTTCCGAAGTAACAAATGAAAAAAATCGGTCTGTCTTTTTAGAATGTTGTATAAACATTGTAAAAAATTAGTTTTATTTTATATATAAATAATCAATTTTTTACAGTTCGAATCGCATAAAAGAGGTTAGGTAGATCGTCAATTTGGCCACGATTCTTTCGCGGCTGTTTTCTATTTAAATTTGCTATGCAATTTTAGCGATTTTTCATTAATTATTTCTAAATGTAGAAGCGTATAAATGAAAAAATAATAATTGATAATAAAGTCTTATAGGTAAATTAAAATTGGAGTGACCTGCGACTTGAGATTTGTTCTCTATTAACCACAATCTAGAAATCAAGTTATCTCAATATATATTGCATTCTCATTAACCTATTTTTGGTGTGAGCATATTACGAAATGAAAGATCATTACTTTTGATTTGATAGTAGAGATTCATATCGAACACTTTAAAAATTATACATACAAAATGTATGTATAAAATGCTCTTAGCTCAATTAATAATAAAATATACCATATTTTAGAAATATTCAATTAAATGTAAAATGCGCACGGTATAAGAATACAATAATATTCTTATGGTGGACGTATAAAACTTACATCATTATTTAGCGCATAAAAAGTATGCAAATTTTCAAAATTTAAATTGCACATCTATTTCCACTTCTTTTTATACATAAGTATAAGTTCTCATTTGAGAAACAACATGTTTTAAAATTTATTAAAATTTCAATTTAAATAAAATGAATGAAATTTCTTGAAAAATTTTGTTTGTTGTTTATTAAAGGGCTTGATGTATCGCTTCTCCGATAAAATTATTAAAAAATTATTTAGAAAATAAAAAACATATAGTCTGAATGAATAATTACAATTATTTAATCAGATAATTATATGCTAGTGAGAATCAAATTTATAGATAAACCATTTAAGGTGGCTCCCTGGTGATTTTTCACGATTTTGACAAATTTTTCTATTCATTCTTTTTATTAATACTATTCACTTTTTCATTTGCTTAACATTGGAAACAGTTTAGTTTAATTGATATTACTATTATATGCATAAAACGAAGATTTCGTAAATTAAAAGTTTCTTTTTGGGAGTAATAGGCACCTTTTGAAGAATGGTCTTATTAAAGTCCATTGAGTGAAAGAACACTGCACTGAGAGAAAGGATTCTTTGCGACAAAGAATATTTCTTAATTGTTAAGTTTTGTGGATTTGAATACGGTCAAATGAATATTTCTTAACAGTTAAACGCATCGTCTTAATAGTTAAGAACTGAATACTTGAGTAGCGTCAACGGCTGAACGCCTGACTTTAAGGCTAACTGAATTTTTCATGTTTCTAAGATGTTTATATGACTGTTACATGTTAGTATAAGTTTTCGCCTGCCACGATTATGCCTACGTATAGGATCATTTTATATTTTAATGCTTGAAAAGCATCATTATATGCTAGAAAATCTTCAAATAACCTTTCGTACTCGGCATGTTTATCTTACTCGTGCAGACTTTTCTCAAGTTCGAGTTCTTAACTATTAAGAATTCAAGATTTGCGACAAGTACGTTAGAATTCGATTCCGCAAGTACACGATTCATTTGCCACAAGGAATCCTTTCTCTCAGTATAAGTGCTTCAAAAATTCAAGACTAGCCTAGCAGAGACTTCCTTTATGTGTTATTTAACTACACGTAGCGTACGCCTTGGTGTCGATATTTTGGGATTAGTAGGCCTAGGAATTTTGTAAAAGCAACCGCAGTTTTTATCGGCATCGATTGTCTTTTCCTTGCAATGCATTCGTATGACCACTTTACCAACCGACAAACGTCAACAAAAGTTGCAATTTTAGCATAAAAAATACACTCTACGACAAAAACCAATACCTGCATCTTAAAGTACGTAAGAAAAGCTACAATTTCATGTACCGTATGATTCTTTCTTACTCGTATCTCGCTGACAAAAGTGGTTTCTTTACATGCATGCACTGCTAGAAAATCAGAGTTTGGATGCTTTCACGCGCAAACATGACGCTATCTTATAACTAGGAGGCGCTAGAAGCAGGGGTCGCCGCGCCCCTCAATATCTTTTAATATAATACATATATACTGTAGGAGTTACGGTGTCCCAAAATAACGCTTACAGCGAGATCTCGCATATGTGGCCACATTTATACCTGCAATTACCTCGTACCAAGAAAATTAAAATTTTTGTACCACGAGCATTCTTCTTTTCCGTGACTGCTATATAACATATAGGTGTATCTGGTTGTCGAAGTAGTAAAAGGACAGATCCGTTCAGACACTCGTATAGAACTATCTAATGTATGTATAGGTACAATGTACATGCTAGCTTTTACAGTTGCTTATGTTGCTAACGTAATATTATAAAAATTACATCTAAGTTTTATAATTTTATACGTAGAGCGGAAAATCCACAACTGTAGCCATAAGAATTGAAAGTAAACTGAGAAAGTCAAAGCTGACGTCTACGCGGTATGTCTACGACTGAGCAAAAATGGGCCGAGGGAGATAATCTGCAGGAGCGATGAGCTATAGATACCCGCCTAGGTAAGCCGTCGCCGTTACGTGCAATCTCCGTGAACGCGTATATGCGCGCATGTGTGAGACAAAGGGCGGCCTCGTGTTTCCAAATGTAATACATAATACACGCGGAGACGAGGGCGAAATCGATGCGGAAGTTGGGCGCGATCGAGCGAGGGCCGCCGCGGCCGAGAGGAGGCGCCAGCTCGCTTCATTTCCCTCCGTTATATATAGTTTGCACTTTCATTCAGTCGCTCCTTTCGCGCGCCTCGCGGAAAATCAAGCCGAGGGAGCCGATGGCAAGCGGATGAAAACATCGCGTGCCCGGCCGATGTGCCGCGGGGCCACGCCGTTCTTTCAATTATGTAAACAGGAATCGATCAGCGTGTAGGCTAATCGACGGGAGGAGGAGCTGCGACGAACCGCGCCATCGCGGATCAACGTATTATTAGCTATTGTCCTGCAGCAGGGAAGCCATTTTATTTGGCGCTCGGCGCGCGTTCGCGTTCATGATCAATGCGATGGGTGCCTATACATTCTTAATTAGGCTCGAAGCTATTTGAATGGGAGCTTGTGTATCGACGAGGGCGAGATGACCGTTTGATAATTACGATGAGTGCGTAGGCAGAATTAATTGTGTGTCCAACAGAACTTGAAAGCACGAGAAACACTAATTGAACGAATACTTTTGACGTTCACCAAAAGTCAGGACATTTCATGAAACATTTCTCAATGTGTATGTTTACTGCTTGTTTAGCATATTTGCGTTCCATATACCTATAACGTAATATAAATACACGCGTATATCCGCTTTTATATATTAAAGTGAGTAAACAAATAGATCTACGTGCGTAGTACCTGCAACAGTCAAGTTCTCTTAATTTAAATTTATTGCAGCGTAGTTGACCGCAGCGTAGTTTGACCCATTCAAACAAAACTTAGCCCAAATAAGATTATATATGAGAAGAGAAAATCTATCATGTTAGAAAAGTAACTATAATTATTTCATGCAATATCAAAAAATGCTCTAAGAACTATTCAAAATCACTAAACTACTTAAGAATTTTAACAATGTATAATAAACCTTTCTAGCACAAAACTATAAATATTCTAAATTCAAACAATTTTATTTAGTATTGATTATTTAAAATTTCCTTTTAAAGAGTTTTTAATTCTGACTCAGTTAACGTACGTATACGGATGCCTAAATAATAAAAACCCAGTATTGACTATAAAAAGCTTATATCATTACCATACAAATTATAAAAATACTTCAATCAGCGTGCCTGCATTCACACGATAATAAGACAATACAATTATCCTGACACAAGAATATATACATCCTCGTCAAATGACAATTATTTCAGAAAAAGAAAAACAAATTTTATTTCATGCGAATCGTGCCTTTAGACCTGATCCCCAGTAACATTCTTATCTCCGCCGTTGTCATACGCTCCGTCCCGGAGTGTTTCTTTTTTTTCGTAGGAGTAAAATGGAATTCCGCACATTTGCTCGCGATGCTTTATCCTTTTATACACTGTGCTTTTTCTCCATCTCTCGTATTGATTTAGGAGAAATAATTTTTTAAATCAATAAGCTGTCTGGAAATGTAGGACCGTATTACATTATATTTATACATTATACTTGCCTAATTTATCGTACTTCAGATAAAAAAGGTATTAATTTAAAAATAATTATAAAGTAATATTTGATGTGCATTTTCTAAACAATAATTTAAACAAATTTGTATATGCAGTAGTGGCCAAAAGGTTGGAATTCTTAAATATTTTTACATTTATATACATATAGATTTTATTTTGTGTTTTAAAACATATAACTTTGAAAGAATAAATGGTAAAGTCTTAATTTTATAAAAGCAAAATGAAAGTAATTTTTATTCTCTTTAAAAAGCTACCAAAATAATTTTTTAATGTCAACTTTAAAGTTAACAACAATAAGAAAAGTTACAAGGGAATGAACAAAGCTTGAAAATTAGATTCAAAGTTGACATTGACTATTGATTTAAGGGGGACCTGCACCAGATTTAAAAAAATCTCCCTTTGACCAAAAAAATTAAAACTTTTGTAACATTTTTTACATGATTACGAAAGGTTATATACCAATTTTGAATTTATTTTTTTATCGCCGACTGCCCGATCTATATAGAAGAAAATGTATATTTTTAAGATAAAAAAATAAGGATTTTTATGAAAGTTCCTTGCGCAAATCCCTCTGACCAAACCTATTTAAAGAATTCAGATATAATTATTAACTCAAATTGAACGAGGCATGGCGTTTTTAAAGTTATATATACTCAATTTTAGGTCTGAAAAAATCAACTATTTGTACACTAAAAATATGAAATAATTGCAGAATTCAACGCTAACAATTGATAAATAAAATATTTAACGTTGGTTTACCTTAAATCAAAATTTCAAAAGAAATCATCCAGATGCAATACACGAGGAACTTTTTGAATTAATTTTGCATGCTATGCCATGTTAATTATTTTACTTGACCAGCTATAACTTTGTTGAACCATCGAATGTTTACATTCTGCAGGTCCCAAGATGTTACACAAAATAAGTATTACATATAATGGCATGTCTTTAAATTAATTGAAATATTAAGAACATGAATGATTTCTTTGCAATTATTAGATAATGGTAAAAGTACTATTACTAAAGATCTATTATGTACAAATAAGATGGAGAAAAACAAACTAAATATTTAAATGAAAAACTTTTCTTTATACATTTACAGTTCGTTAAAATAACGCAAAATCCAAGTTTTTATCCCAAACAAATTATGAAGTATCAAGTTTACCCTTAAAGTTGTGACTTTAACGGTGTGAATCATTGTTATCTCGTAAAATAAAGACTTTTTTCAGCTGGAAAAACATTTGTAAAAAACGACGAGCAAAACGAGGGTGGCAGAATCTTGACGAAGTTGAACAAAAGAAGTTTTCATTTGTGTATATGGAGCTATATATAATACTCGCAAGTATAGAGGGGCATAAAAGTGCAGAGAGGGTGGCTGGACCGAGACAAAAAGGGACGGGAACAAAAGACAAGAATGCGACCCTAAAAAGCCCGCAGGTGAAGTGTGTGGCGCCACAGGTTCCACCAACTTTTCTAGAACTCCTTTCTCCTGCTTTGCAAATTACTGACAGACTCGAATCTATGCTGTCCAAAGAATATCTTTAGCATGCAGAAAATTATTTTTATGCTGTATTAAATAAGAATCATTAGTAAATTAAATGTTATTAGTTAAAAAATATAAAAATTAAAAACAAAGAAGTTCCTATACACTGAAAGAGTTTTTGTTGTAGTATTTACAAATTGCGACAGGAAAAATTACTATACTAGTGTTGCCCAACTGAGTTATTCCGGAAATAATGCAAAAAATGCCATACTAGTTTGGCAAAATGGAAAATAGTTGAATTTACCATGGAGTATTGAAAAAACTTCATGTAAATTAAATATATAAGTTTTGTAAAACGTGAAAACTGCCATACTAGCGTTCTTATATATATATATATATTGTGATTAATACTATAGGGGCCATATATCACAGGTGCGCAAGCCAGCATTGGACTTTTTACAAAAATAATTCCCTCACTAGGGGAGTCTTGAAAGTAATCTGTCGGAGGTTTGGAAAACGATATTTGCTTAAACTTTGAGAAGTGTTTTCTAACACCTAAAAATGAAGTGCAGTATCTTTAATTTTTTCCAATGGGCCCTTATTCTCGAGATATCTAAATAAATAATAAAAGTGCTTTAATTTCATCTTTGTTTTATAATAAAATATTAATCTGGGCCAAAGTTATTAACTGTCAAACAAAGCGATGAAAATTACACTAAAAAGCACGGTATTTGAAAGAGTTAAAATCCTTGAATTTAACTGTATTATTCTCTTGAAATAATAAATTTGGTCCATATCAATATTTTTGTACAAGACAAAGCTGAAAATAAAGCTCTTTTTGTTTACTTTGGGTTACGTTTGGGTACTTCTTTCTAGCATAAAAACTTGCAGAGCTATGCTCAGAAGTAGAGGCACATTCTTTACTAAAATAGTGCACAATTGAGATCAATTGGTTGATATCTCGAGAATAAGGACCCATTGGAAAAAACTAGAGATGCTACACTTCATTTTTTGGTGTCATAAAATACCTATAAAAGTTTCTGCAAATATTGTTTTCCAAACCTCCGACACTCTCATAGTCAGTGTATTTTTCACGTAGCAGTTATATAATATTAATACTTAAAATAAATACATATTTCGTTATATTTTAATAGTAACTAGTATTACACGTCGCGACATCGCCTGCCGCTAAAGCTTATTAGCATGCCGCTAAAGTATATCGCGAAGTTAAGTATATTTGATCAGATCACTCTAATCTTTTGTTGTTATTACCAAACTTTAAATATATATAGCTTTAGAAGTACTAAACCAATATAAAGTATAGCTTAACTCCTTCAAGAACACATTTCTAACACATTGGTCAATACCCAATCATAATTGGTTATAAGTCACTGCATATACCGGTATGTGTATGTATATGCACGCATCTGCGTGTGAGTGCGTATTATTATTCTTCTTGAAGTAATTTGAAATATACGAGTTTACTGCCAGAGAACTGCCAAATTAGAGACACCATTTCCCTTTTGGAAATTTAGACTACAGATTTAAAATCTGCGACATATCAAAAACCCCTGTATACCCATTTCTTGTTTCTTTGCTTTGATTTGAAAGAGAAAATTCAAAATACACTATTCTACCACAAGGAAAAGTTATATTGGCTAGAACATAGAAAATCCCGATATATACACATTTCTGGTTAATTTGCTTTTGATTTGCAAGAGAAATCTAACAAGAATTAAAAGTAACCATATTTCCGAACTTTAAAACGGGTAATTGAATTTGTGTATCCTTCAAGGGGGTTCGAAAGTGAAATCAAAATAAAAAGAAGTTTCTGAAATTTGAATGTCATTCTTCTTTCTATGAATTGTACGATAGCACGAGAAATTTGAACGCGTTAGGCAATACCGTTTTACAGATAATTAACTTTAAAGTTTGACTCTTATATTATGTTTAGAGTTTGCCTGTGTATAAAGATAGGTCGATTATAAAATATGGTTGTTGTAATTTTGTAATCTAACGGGCGCATGTTTGCACTATGTCGAAAAACAGCACACTTTTGTTCCACTCTATAGGCGTAAAAAAACGCTTGATCCAGACATGTATTACAAAAAATATGGTGTGCACCATTGACGAGAGGCCGTTTCAGCTTTGATGTGTTTGCAGAACTCGTCGCCGATTCGAGATACTTATACGCACTCGCTTTTGGCTTGTGCTTCCTCGCCTTCGACTCGTAATACAAACTCCACACGCCAATTTCCGAGCGTAAAGTGAATTTTTTCACTTAAGATAAAAGTGAGCGTACAAAAAGCGCTTGATTTTGCTAATTAGATTAAAATTTGATAAGGACAGTAATTGAATTAACAGTCACGTGATTAACTTTGATTTTTTGAAAACATCAATTATAGATATTTTAAAAATGTTATTAGTTTAAATTTTGAATTTAAATTTATATTTAAATCTTAAATTTATTAATTTAAATTTTAAATTTAAATATTAATTAATCAATAAATTAATTAAAATTTATATTAATTTGAAATTTTATTAACTGCTATAGGTTAGTACAAAAACAGTTTTTTAATGTTTTAATTTTAGCTGCAGGACATCGATCCCCTTTGGATGGCTACCCATTACATCACATGATTGCATTTGATCACCATAAAGTCCTGTGCGTCATGTAATTTTTCTATATAGCTTAATATAACTTTATAATACATGGTTAAATTACAAGATTTGTCATGCGGTTATTAACAAGTTTGAGAGTTTCAAAAAGTCTGCGACATTATAATAAAATAAACTAAATGGCCGTAATGATTCTGTGGGTTTTCGGCATAACGACATAAGTCCACTTTTTGTTGAAAATTGAGTTTTTAGTGTTTTTGATATTCTTACATAGTATACTTTCAGATAGAAATATAACAAATTATGAAAGTATACGAATAAGTGTCTGTGTCTACAATTTATGAATTTTTTTACAGTACCCTGGTAGAAATTTATCCTGTCCACTTTACAGATCTATCTAGAATAATCTCGCGCTGTGTAGATCTATGTAGGCAAACTAGATAGTTACTATAAAGGCGTGTAAAGGTCGTCCGTTCTAGTTTCCCATATTATTTTCCCCGATAAAACTAGATAAGCAAAATTATGATAATAACAACCACTTAAAGGTTATGTTTTAAGAAACAGAAGCATAATCTATTATGCTTATTATGTATTATTTTGATAATAAAAGTATCTACATGTTATTGTTCACCTACTACCAATTTAAGTAAATATAAATAACTTCTAAATGTTATCAAGTTTTAGATGCATCAATCTTTTTTATTTAAGTACTCAATAACAATATTATGTTGCACATATATACCAGACAATCAAATTAAGAAAATAATCTTAATATCCAAATAACTATATGAAGTATTAGTGCATATATTTATTTTGTTTATGTAAAAATAGTTTCCTTGCATTTGATTATATTCCATCCTAAATACAGGCTTGGTTTCAAAACCAGTATGGTTTATTTAAGGAAAACTATTTTCACACACATTTATTATCGACTGATTAATTTTCCATTTTTAAAAAGAAATAATATATTTGAGTCAGATTTATTTAGACGATTTATTATATATGTTCTATTTTTCTATTTCCTACTTTATAATTAATTTATATCAAGATTAATTTATAATCAAACACTTTCATTTGAAATCTATGGCCAGTTAAAACATAATAATGTGTTACTTATAAAAAAATTATCGTCTACATCTGTTCGACTAATGTGTTTGTAAAGACATGTGTTTGAAAATGTTGTCACGGATGAGCAGTTTATACATTATAAGAACTCACATATGGATAAAAAATTATTAGCGGCTCTGAAATTAAAATTCTAGTTTTTAAATAAAGCATGTCATAAAGTACATATTTGTACATATGGTATTATTATTATTTATATATTACTTTTCAAGAAACAACTAAATCAATCAATAACATTATTTTATGATCACTGTTTTTATATGCAAGTACCATTATTTCTAAATTTTCATTTTCTAGGATAGATATGCTTTCTGACTACTTTTATATGTAAATAGTATGAATAGAATTGTAGATCATATTATTACAATTGAAAACTTGTATGTTAAACTATTTTACCATTAATTTTTACATTAAAAGTTCTGTATAATAAATAATATAACCTCAAATTTTATATGTACATATTATTATTGAGAAATCTTTGTAGATCTATGTGGGTTGATATTTTTTGTAATATTCAACAGTTTTTTCTGTTTCTAACAATGTTGAAAAAATAGCCAACTTTGTATCGTTTAGGACTTTTTCAATTAAAATTCAGAGAGTTAATTATTTGGCAAAAATCCTAGACGGTTCAAATATCAAGTCGCAATCGTTTCCAAAGTCCAAAAACGTAATATATGGGGAAATGTCGTACAGTATGAACACTTAGCTTTTTTGCTGCAACTTTTCATTAGGGTAAGAAAAATTGATTTTCCAAAAAACGATTTGTTTCTTGATCGGTCCTTTTTAAATAATAATTAACTGAGGTCAAATATAATTTGCAAAGATATTTATGTAGGAAAATTTAAAAATTACGGTTTTATAAGATTTTTAAAAAGTGACTCCAGTATGAACACCCATAGCCAATTTTAACTATGGCTTTTGATTAGAGTCCCGAACATTGATTTTCAAAAAATAGATTTATTCTTTGAATGGCCCTCTGAAGAAAAGAATTGGTGGAGTTCAAATTTAATAGGTAAAATTATTTATCTATTACGATACAAAAGTGAAGATTTTAATAATCAGTTATTTACGCGATAAATTTGACAGTCGTAAATATAAAATACCAGCTGCAGATTATGTTTAATAAAAACACAACATACACCGAATTCACATGGTGAGCTGTTGCCATCGAGCCGTGATAGCCCGCCAGAACTAAAAAATGTTCATACTGAAATTTTGTTCATACAAAATTATGAAGTCATATGTATGACGCTCCCCTATACGTACTTGGAACCAGAGTTTCTTAAGATGGATGCATTTAGTACCTGCATCCACCTTATAAAGTCTTAGATATCGTATGATTATGATCCTTTGGTATGGATTTTCTAATACCATAAAAATAATTACTAGTACCTGTAGTTTGATTTCATAAGCCCTTGTCTTTTTATATATGAGCTCTTTTACTCCAGATATACTTTATTCTTTTGTAAAATAAAAAACTTTAATATAAGCTTTAATATAAGCTTTATTTCCGATTCCAATATTAATTTATTTCAGAATACCGGTGACTCATACGATTTTTTAAATTTATAAATAGAAACGTTAAATGTGCTTTGAACTTTGTTAGATATTCAAAAGTTTTTTGTTACTAAGCCAAACACTATATAAACAGCTTGTGAAGAAAGTCGATATTTCCCGTCATAACAAAAATTTTTGTCTCTATTTTCAATTGTTAATAACTTTGAAATAAATTATTGTTTTTATAATATATGAAATAAAAAGTTTATATTAAAACTTTTTCTGTGTACCTTTATTTACTTATGAGCAGAACTGTTCGAAATCGGCCGCAAATGTTTTCGCTTCACTTCTAAAATTGAATGAATTTTGATTCTGAATCAATTATTTTGACTAAAAATGCATAGAAAATATCACATTAATCGTAAATAAAATTGAATCGAAAATATGAATCGCGATTCAACTTACCGATTCATATTTCAAATGTAGGGTTGTGGGGCTAAACACTATCATAGCCTAATTTTTGTGTACATGTTTAGGGTGCTCAACACTATGATAACCTGATTTGTGTAAAATAGGCCCTTAATTTAAATCGATAAAATGTAATCGGATTCAAAATCTCGATTCAAGTGAATCGAAAATATGAATCGCGATTAAAATTTCCGGTTCATGTGAATCGTGATTCACATGGTTCGATTCAATGAGAAATCGCTACAGAGAATTCCTTCCAAGGCCCCATCAAATTCATTTTCCATAAGTGATGCATTAAGAATATCGTTTTGATTTTGGCCAAAATAATGCTTGATGCTAATTACTATAATAAGTATAATGAAGAACAAATAAGTTATTGGATTCAGTAAAGATTCAGTCAATTTTTATAATAGTGTCCTAATATAAAAAGTGAGTGAAAAGTATGATAGAGCACCCTGTTCATTTGTTTTAAATTTTAATGAATTAATAAGATGGGATGGACAGATTTTAGGGCTAAGGAAATTTACTCATTCAATGTTTTTAACAAAAATACTTCTCTTTCGAAATATACCAGGGTTTTCGTACATTTAGGTATACTTTTAATCTAAAAATGTGTTTCTATACCCATAATTGAATAAACACTAACAATAGTCAAATTATTGAAGCTATTAAAACCTTTTAATTTAGTATTAGACTCAATTGTCGTGTATATTATAGTAAAATCACATTTCTTTTTAAAATAAAAATAACGTGATTCCAAGCTTACCCGTTCAATAATTATTTTAGTACTCGAGTATATTATATTTGTTATTATTATGAATGATTGTAAACTTCAAAGCATGTATTTACTTTATGTATAACTTAAATTTTCTATCCATACCTTTCTAGTAATTCCTTAAATACTAAAAAGACTTTAATTACTACGAGGAACTTCTCCCACAAAAATTTGTATAATTATTGTAAAATAAAATTATTAACTTTTCTTTATATTCTACCTACTAACTGATGAACGGTAGGTCTACTCCTAATGAAATTTTTAAATCCTGCCTGAATTTGTGAATTTATTGATAATGAATGTATTTACGTAAATATTTTATTTTTCGCAATTTAATATTACCTAACTTTAAAATTGTAATAGGGTAGTAACCCCAGTAGTCGGCCATCCCCCAGTTATCGGACATTTTGACTATTTTCTTTTAATAGAAGACCTGTAGACAAAATATCGCTACATCAATAATTTTTGAATTATCTATGCCATTTAAACATTTAATTCTGACCTTAAAACAGTTCAAGAACCATAAAATAAAAATTGTTTTCAATATATCTTTATCGGTATGTGCTTACAGGTGGTCGACTACTAGATTCTTTTTAATATTTGCCGAATTTTAGTTGTCGGTCGAGCCTGGTCGGTAACCCATGTCCACAGCCACTTTTAATTGTAATGATCATTACGGTTAATTAATATTTAATTTCATTCATTTAATATTTATTCAATCTTCAATAGCTAAACTTAAATTGTAGAACTATTGAAAAGAATAAACAATGTTTTTAAACCGCGATGTATTGCCTTAAATTGTCCTGGTCGACTATTAGCGAACAAGCAGCCGAGTACTAGATTCCAGAGGTCGACTAATAGCGTTTTCGTCATATTTTATTACAACACATATTATAATTATCCTGTAAATATTTTAAGCAAGAATAAACATTTTATCAAAAACTAGAATACATTTAAAGTGTAATAGAACCGGTCTTTTATAAACAAAGATGTTTATAAATTTTTTGCAATAGCTTGAATACAAGTTTTTCCTTAGATTTTTATTTACGCATATTTCCAACGCTAAAGCTTCCAAAATTGTTACGTATTGAAGAAAAGCTTCTGTAAATATATAAATCTACGAAACGGCCACTAAACATTAATGGCCAGGGCAGTATTACACAGTATTTCCATTACGCGTATGAGTCATGCAAAACGACGGCGAGCGTGTTTAGATTGAATCTTTGCATTCGACACTCGGCTGAAAACGAATAGCTTCCTTGCTTCACTATAGACTCAACAATATGCTAGATATAAAACTGCACTGCACTTTTAGAAAAAAGAAAAACGCAATTTCAGAACAGTCTCTTTTTTTCGGAGAAGAAACGCAGGCCTCTCTCTCTCTCTCTCTTGCTCTCCGTCTCTTCCCGTTCTCAACACAATGCAAATGCGCGTTCTGTCATGTGTCAGGCGCCCCTTGCGCACACAGCACTACAGCAGCAGCAGCAGCAGCAGAATACAAATTCACGCGATTTGTACAGGGACAGAGAGCGAGGGGGGAGAGAGCAGACGGGCCAGACGAAAACACGGCCGCGACGAATCGCGTCACCCACGGAGAGAGGGCCGAGCGCGTGCCTCGTCAGCTAATTTATCGCGAGAAAATATTGTAATAACCTTTTGACTTACCCAGATACGCGAGGCCAGACGCAAAAACAATTGGGGCTCCTCGGCCATACTGCTGGTCCGCGTGCCGACGTTCCCTCATTATACACTTCACCAGCACCTGAGCTACGACAGCTCGCGTCTAGAGTTCTGTGTCAATAAGACTTTCGCCGCGAAATTCAAAACCTCATTTATTCAGTTTTCTTCATCTTCATCATTATTACAAGTTTCATATCTTTTTCAACATTGCTCAACTGGATACTTTACTGTCACTTTAGTTTTTACACGCACATTAATCATAAATAAAGGGAAATAGGGTAACTTGGTCATGATTTTATCTTAAACTTAAAGTACTCTTTTTTATAATAAAAAGTATTTTGAAAAATAAATTGAATTACATAGTTAATGGATAAGACTTACTTGAATAAATAAATAAATAAATAATGTAAAAGACTTTTAGTCTGTATACTAAGTATAATAAATAAATAAAAAACATTGTGATAAGAACCAGGTGACACCTAAACAGGAACATCAACTCAGCACACAAGCAAATTATTTTATGTTTATTAAAAAATTCCCATGCTCTGAAAGTTAATAAATTAAGGATCTATAATTAAAAATAAAATTTCGCAGTGTATTATTTTTTATTGAAAACTTATAGATAAAGTATTTTTAAATTTTATAAATAATGTCAAAATTTTTAATAAAAATGAAATTAAGCACAAGTAGATATAAATTTATTTTATTTTTTATGCGTCAAGTACGAAAATTCATATGCATCAATGTAGTGTAAATACTAATTGATGTAATCACAGATCTTATAATATTTAAAAAAGCAAAAAGTTCTTTAAATTGTTTTTAAAAGTATAATAACATTATTGATATGAAAGTTTAACTTCATAACACTAATCTTACATCTTTACAACTGCACTATTAAATGCTTAAAATATCTAACATTATTGTTTAGCAGCCCGCTGCATTATTGTAACGAGTACTGATATCTTTCCAGTTTGCAATATCAAAAATTGCCTTAACGTAATCTGGTCGAACATTTTTGTACTGTAAGTAATAAGCATGTTCCCAAACATCAATACCGAAAAGAGGGATTAGGCCTGTTGTTGCCTGCAGTGGATCTTGATTAGCGCAAGTAGCAATTTGGAGCCTCTTGTCTTTTTGATTGTATCCAAGCCAGCCCCAACCTGATCCTTGAATAGCAACAGTGCTTTCAGACAGTCTTTTTTTCAGTTCCTCCAAACTACCAAAGTCCTTTTCAATTTGGCACACAAGAGCACCTGTAAAGGACAATTACTTTATAGAATATTCTGAATTGTTTTTCAATGTAATAAGAGTGCAAATAAAAAGAAAATTGTTCTACCATCTGGTTTACCCCCGTTGGGAGAAAGATTACTCCAGAAGATTGAGTGGTTCAAGTGACCTCCACCATTGAATTTGATTGCAGGTGCCAAAGCAATTTGTGTATTTACATCTCCTTTAGCAGCAGCCTCCTTTAATTTCTCCTCTGCAACATTGAGATTATTGACATAAGTAGCATGATGCTTGGAGTGGTGAAGCTGCATAATCTCAGCGCAGATAATTGGCTCGAGTGCCCTGTAATCGTAAGGCAAGTCTGGCAGCGTATGCTTAGCTCTGACAAGAGCCTCCTTGCCTCGTCTGAAAATAAATACATTTGGAAGATTATTTCACAGCTTTCTTTTAATACAGTAAACAAAATAAAAATCTTTCGATTAACTTTAGGTTAGGAATTATGTAATGATCGTGTTATAGCAAACTGCACATTTGTCTTTCCGAAATTGTGCCAAAGGAGTGTTTACTTACAGAGCACCAGCGACGGCTGCACGTTTAGCCGCGAACATGTTTGTTTCTAGGTAGAAAAGGTGGAAAAAGATGCTGCCGGCCTAGCGACTGGTGAAAAATCCTCGGTCACTCGGCCTATTTGTTCGATGTTATGTTATCGACTACGACGCAAGCCGGGCGGCCGATATCCAAGAGAGAAAGAGAGAGGGAGAGGGCTGCAGTTTAGAGGAAAAATATAGGTAGGTATTGCGCGCGCAATCGTGATAAAAATAAGGAACGCGGCGGAATCGAAGCAGCTGCCCGAGAGCTGCCGAAAGAGCGAGCCACGTGACTCGCGAGAGTTCGGCTATCCTCGCTAGGGTTTAAACCCGAGAAACGCTTGATTCGAGAAAATAATTGTAAACATCAACAAAATCGGCATCTAAGAGCCCAAGAACTCGCATTGCTCGTAGATCGCTGAAAAGTTTCGGATGTGCCCGATAGTCGGCTAAAATTGAGAAGGGAGACGGTTATTTATTGTGATAAACTGCTGAATTCTTCATTAGCAATAGATTTAAATATAGTTGTGTCGTTAAAATTTCTCCCTCGTAAGGATGGATAAGACAGGATCAACTTCGACGCTTGCTCCGAAAACTGCACATAGACTGTTCTTCCAATGGGCCGTTAAATGGTTCTACGCAAATATATCTGAAAACGTGAGTCATTTCTTAAAAAGTATAATTAGACCATAGAGTTTGTCACTTTCTTTTAAATAACATTGTTATCTAACCCACAAAATTGTAAAACAATCAATTCTAAAACAAATGAGGTTATTGATTGTTATTAAATTAATTAAAACCGTGTATGTATAATCGTTAATGTATAAACGTTTAGAATAGGTAAAAGCGTTTAATATTTTAACAATCATCACAAACTTGTGATAAAATAATTTTAAATTAATATTTTATTATCGATAGACATCGACGAAACCCGACATTCCAAGCATTATTTGCTTATTACAAGCGGTCGGGTTTAAACTCCGAGAGTTTGAAAAAGGCGATCAGCTGATTCCCAACGCAGACCTTCTAAAAAATGAAAACATACGAATAACAATGGAATGTGGTACTTCAAAAATGGTAGCAATACTTGAAATGGATAATGTAAAGTGCGAATGTCCGGATACTACTGAGGCAAAAGATTGTTCTTTTTGGAGCATATCCGGAACTGGACCTATGGGAAGCATTGTATGTTATTACATAGTTATTATTATGTATGTTATTACTGTAATTACTGTATTTTTATAACTTTGTAGTCGATGAAGCTGAAAATTTTTTTTTTTAATTTTATTTTTCTTTATAAATGTACACACTTCTTAGTTTAGTAATTATAATGATATTATTATTATATTCGTCCGTCAATTTCAATGTTTTAAATATCAGGAATCTCACAAGTAATAAAAAGCTTTTATGTAGGTATGTACCTAACAGTATTTTAAGTTTTGTTAGATTTATAAACCACGTAAGAAAAATGTAAAAAAAATAATAATATAAATTTTTCTTAACTACGATTATAACATAAAGTTAATAAAAATATGAAAATATTTTGTAGGATAACATAAACAAAATTGAGGAAACAGGAAGCAATCTGTTACCAGATATGCCAAAAGAAACCACGGCTGTCGTGCGGGATGTTGTGTACAGACTCTTCAAAATTATAAATAATAAATGTGATATAAATCAAAATACAGATTCGGATATTAATCTCAATGCATTATGCGCAAATAGTACGATTACAAAAAGTACTGCAGAACTCAAAGAGGGTCTTATTCGTAGTTACACAGATTATTACGATCAAAATTATAAACCACGCACCACCATTAAATTTACGTCGGTAAGTTTCGTTATTTTTACATTTTTCGTGCAACAATTTCATTTTGTATTAAAAAATATTAAAAAATACGTTATTTTATAATGAATAAAAAACAAAAGTGAAAAAGAAGAAATATACTACCTACTGATATCTTAGTTAAAAAAATTATTTTGCCAAGCTTTACCAAATTTTGCTAAGCATTACGAATTTTTAGCAATGTAAGGTAAAGTTAGGAAACCTAATTAGGACAGGCTGTCAGAAGCTAAGTTACCTAAGTTAATTAAACTTAGAGAAAAATTAATAAAATAAAAATGCAGTCATAAAATTTTTATTTTAATGATTCAGGCAAAAGTTAGGCAAAAAAATGTTGGCATAATACGTAGTATATTACGCAACAAGTGCGCAAAGTAGGTGATAATCCCCGCACGAGTGGAGTGGGTGACAAGAACACGAGTGCGAAAAAATCACTTACACGCACGAATTACGTATACTATATTTTCTCAAACAAGAATGCAACGATTTTATCTAAAGCAGTAAATGGCTTGTTTTTCAATTGGTAGATTTTGCGTAACATTTGAAAGGCTCTACTTTTACCCATTTGTTTTTAACAATATTGCTTTTATTCCACGTATACTCGAAATTTGTACGAAAGTTTATGCTTCCGGCAAACTCTTTGAAGTTCTCTTTCTTTTTTTCTTTAAACAACTTTTTCGCTTGGGCGGACGATTTTTTATAATTTATCTGATCTTGTAAACTGCACGAAAACCTCCACTTTTTGTAAGCTGCTCTCCTGAGTCTCGTTGTTTTGTTGCGTTCGGAAATGTTTTAGGAAGTGACATATAGTATTATTTTTCAACTATTTGCTAATTGTGGTTGTGGAATCTTTATTTAATGCAAGTGCATTGTCGTCAGTTTTGGGAAAATTTATTGGAGTTATACAATACATATAGTTATTGAAATTCTTTTATGTTAATTCTAAATTAAATTTTTTATTCTACTGCCTATCAATTACATATTATCATATATTATTATACGTTGTTATTCTAACAAGAATTTCACCAATTCTATTTGTCTACTTGTTACGTTTTGGCTTTTACTTTGTATCCTCGATACAATAACATTAACTTATTTTATTTTGATCATGTACACTCCGATATGATTAAAATTATCTTACATTGCTGTTCCTCAGTTATTGTTTTCAATAGTGACCTGATATATTATTTCCTTTCTAATGTCGTACATTTCTAGTGCATCTTAATCATTTCAAATATACTCATTATTTTCTTTAAATCAATATAGTATCATATCATAGTTGCGGAGTTCACATGAACAAGGTTTGATCAGTACCATCCCTGATAACACATAACGTTTTTCGAACGTTTTAAAAACGTTAGAGTTCAAACCTTCAAACGTTGAAAAGCAAAGTTTTAAATACATCTGAAAAACGTTGGTAAAACGTCTCAATGTCCGCAGATTTGTTCTACACAAGACTTCGTAAAGTCTTTTTGAAACGTTTGAAAATGGTTTGAAAAATACTAGCATAGAATATATCAAAAAAATTCGTTTAAATAGAATTTGATGCTACAAATATTACCAATTTTGGAAGTACCATCTGGATGATACTTCCAAATTTGGTAATATTTGTAGCATCAAATTCGGTAATCTTCGGGAATGTTAAGCGAAGAAAGGTAAAGCTTGGCAAAGTTTAGATTTCCACTAGAAAAAATTTAATTTATTTTTTGTTTGCTTTTGCTACACAATGTTATTATATTTGGCATGCCAAATACTTAATACAATTTTTTTAATTTCTAATTTAGAATCTCTCGAATTCGAAATTCAATTCCACGCGAAGCATAAAGGATTCTGTAGTGAATTCGGAGAAACCGAAACTAAACAGACAAGGCACTTACGACGCCGAAGAGAACGAGAGTATGGACGAGCCTCGGCCGTCGCCTCCAAAAATCGCAAGTTCACCGGTGCTTCATCAGCTGTGCACCTCGCTTGGCCAGATATCTCTGCAGAGCGACGAGGAACTCCTCGGCCTGGCCGATTACGTCGTGAAGGCGCATCAAATCTTAGAAAAAGCGGTCAACTTTATTATCAAAAAGATTCCCATAAACTCTAGTCACTCTTCGATTCCAGGTATAAAATATAACGAGGCGCTCCCTCAGCGCGCATCATTACTCTTAACGAACGCACAATCCACTGGGTAACATTGTCACAGAGGAGAGCCACTTCGTGAAGCCGGCGCCGCCCCCGCTGATGAGCAGCAGCTTCTGCGTGGGCAGTCCGCGCAGCAGCGGCAGCGGCAGCCTGATCAACCGGAGCATGAGCAGCGGGAGCTCCTCGAGGCCCGGCTCCGCGTGCTCGATGCCCGGGCGCACGAGCAGCCTGCAGCCGACGCAGCTGAACGGGGTGCAGAAGCCCCTGGCCCGGCGCAGCTGCAACGCGACGACCAGGGCCAGCGGCGCCCTGCCGCCGATGCGCGACCGCGCGAGCTCCCTCGGCATGGCCCAGCAGCGCTCGAGCTTCCAGCCGCCCGCGCCCCAGACCGTCGGCCTGTCCAGCGTAGGGATCAACAGGCGCAGGAGCGCCACCGCCACCGGTAAGGGCTTGCCTAAATTATGCCTAGACCTGCTCTTCTCGACTATAAAGTAAATCGCGACTCGTATACTTCTCGCCTTCGATGCGCCTTTCGTACTCGATGGCAAATATTGCTAATGCTTTTGCATAAGCATTCTATCAAGGTAGGTATTAGTACCTACAACTGTAAGGTACGTTGCTGATCTTAAAATCAAGAAAATAATCCACGAAATCTAAAAATTTACTACAGGCTCTTATGGCATTTAAGTAAGTTCCGTGTATATTTCTACTTATTCACAAGTCGAACTCAGAAATTGTTGAATAACTAGGTAAAAGTTTGAAAAAATAAGGGAGGTGCAGGTAATGTGGCCATCTTAAGGAATTTTTGATTTCCAGTAAATATATATCGGCTTTTGGGGCTTCGGAAAGTATTGAGACGTGTTATTTGAACCTTTAACTTTAATACCTCAAGAGTTTTTTTACAAAAAAATTTACTCTCTGAATTTTAATTAAAAAAGTTCCAAGTAGTTAAAAATTGGACACTTTACCAACAGTGTTGGTTATAAGTGGCCTTCTATCAGTTCTTATGGTAAAGTCGTATAGTAAGGGCTTCCAAAAGTCTAGACTAGCCTAGTAGAGACTTCCTTGATGTGTTATTTAACTACATGGTGCCGTAGCGTACGCCTTGGTGTCGATATTTTAGGATTAATAGGCCTAGGAATTTTTATGAAGCAACCGCCGTTTTTAATGGCATCGATTGCCTTTTGACTTGCAATGCATTTGTATGACCACTTTACCAACAAATAAACGTCAACGAAAATTTCAATGCCGAATGATTTTTATTTGCTTGTATCACGCTGACAAAAGTGGTTTCCTTACATGCATGCGCTGCTAAGAAATCAGAGTTTTGATGCTTTCGCGCGAAAACATGGCAATATCTTGTAACTAGGGGGCGCTAGCAGTTGGGTCACCGCGCCTCTTAACTTCTATTGGTACAATACATATACTATAGGAGTTACGAAGTCCCAGAATAACGCATACAGCGAGATCTCGTATAGGTGGCCACATTACCTACATGACCACATTACCTGCACCCTCGTTATTTCCATCTACCTATTATACATAGTTGGATCACCACAGCCCTACCGATCTTAATTATAATAACTTTTACCTAAATTACCGCACAAGTGGGCACAAAACTCGTTATTGAAAAGAACAGCACCACGACGTTAATAAGAATCTGGGTCATTTTGACCCTGGTATGCACTATGGGATTAAAACGAGCAGACCCGTAGTGGCTTCGCCCTTGATAGGAGAGAACTGTCCAGTACCTGGCCACTATGCTATTTCTCGCTTCATCGCTAGATCAAAGTACTCTAAGTGTAACATTTGTTGGACGTTGTAGTTATTAGTATATTATGACACTGTTGTTGGAGATGGTTTTCTACCTTGCTCGAGGGTTTTCGCACGAGTGAAGCGAGTGAGAAAATCGAGCAAGGTAGAAAAACACCTCCCACAACAGTCTCATACGATATTTTATAGCACAACAACCTCAAAATCGACAATAAAGTTGGCATTTTGAGGTTAGTGTGCTATAAACTATATAAACACACTACACAATCCTTGCATTATTCAAAGTTTCATAAATTCTTGGAAGCCTTTTCGCTACTTTTGTCAGTTTCGAAAGTTAATTTCCAGAGCTCACATCTTCTTATATGGATAAGTTTATATCTTTGTAGAAATTCATTTTAAACCTTTGAGGTAATGCCGTACCCCCGTCCTACCATAGATACCGATAATGAGCGATTCTTTATTGCCTACGTGAATTTTTTTACTAAGTTTTTCGACCAGAGGCACATCTTACAAATTACAAGAATTGTAACTTCTCTCGGCTCTGTCTGCACGAGTGTTACGAATGTTGTTGCCAACTTTTCCAGTTTTAGCATGCATTATTGACTGTACTGAGTACGATAGCTTAGTAGAACCATCTAACTTATGAAATTTTTCAGTTCAAACTTCAAAATAGTACATAAACGAGCGACCCGGTGTTTATTTGCAGTTTTGATAGTTTGTTAAAAACAAAACGTAAAACGTTATATATAATAATAAAATTATAATCATTTTTCTAGCAAAAATAATTACCGTGACCAAATATGGTAAAATGCGATAAGAAATATATGTAATGAATGTTGTCACCTGCAGCTCTTTCCAAGAAAAGTTTGTCCCATTTTATCATAAATAACAACTTAAAACCCAAATTAACCCTAAAAACGATTGTTAGTTTGGTCCAAAAATTAGATAAAAAGTACCGTTTTTTGACAATCACCGATACATATACACTAAGGGGGCTGTGCCCTCTATGCGCTTTGTACACCCACCCCTTGTGTATATCATAAATTGTGATTTTAGGGTCCAGAGTCTAGACCGGAAGTAAATATCATGGATTCCTGAACTGACTTTCGGCCCGGACTATATAAAGGTATAGCGTTTCCACAATGGCAAAATATGTATGGTTTCAATAATTAGAACACACATATGATGCACATAATCCCGATACAACAGGGTGTCCAATATTGGAAAATATACAAGGTGTCCATAATATTAACCCGTTAAAGACGAGACCATAAGAAAATTGAAAAAAACTTCGCATAATAATTTAAAAATGCGTTTTAGCCCTTAAATAGAGAATTTTTGCAAAATAAATTGTTTTCAATTTTTTTCATTTTCTCGGTTCTATGCGACCTAAAGTAACTTAGGCCCACCATATGAGATCGGAAATAGTCCGGTTTGATCTTATCCAGCGATTAGATTTATAAAATTTCGAATGTATCACCTAGAAATCTCAAAAGAACGCAAAAATCCTATGGTACAATAATAGAGCATACGTCCTTAGGGGAGATCGGAGCGAACTTTACCATTGTGACCTCCACCTCGCGCCGTATTTTTCATTATACGTCTAAAATTCACGTAGTATAAACATCAAAATCGAGGTAGATAATAGTTTGTTAAGTTGTATGTAAAGAACACCGGACAACAGCAATTTTGTTTATTAGTAGCCTGAAAAGTTTTTTATTATGAAATATTGTTACAATTGACGAATGGAAAACGGTAAAAGTGATGGTCATCTTACCGTTTCTTAGCCTTACTGATAGCTTCACCTCGCGCCGTATTTTTCATTATTTTACAAAATTGTACGCAATTATGTATGCTTGAAGCTTTATAAACATTTATTATTATGACAAGAACACCGGACAACCGCATTTTTGTACCATAAATGACCACAAATTTTTATTTTTATGATATTAATTTTTGAGGTTAGGTAAAATCTGCACCAATCAGGATAGCTCCGACCTCCCCTAACGGGCTAACATCAGATTCAATTCATAATAGGGACATATACTGAGTGTTCATAATAGGGACACATATTCAAATTCAGGGTGTCCATAATTGGGTAAAAACTAATCTTTCTTTGTAAAGTTTTGAAATTTTTCAAATATTTTGGAAATTACAAAAGATATAGCGCTATGAAGTTGTTATGACATCACGATATTAACCCCGGCATCCTTTAATGTTTTATTATGGTGTCGTCATACAGAGAAACTTTGACAGAGAAGATTGACACACAGTGTAAATCTTAATTTCTTGCAAAAATTCAAATTGATCCATACATTTGTTGAAGTTGGTTTTATTTTTTTTCCCATTGAGAAGTAGACGCACAAAGCCAGATACATCCACTTTTTTTATTTATGAGCGTAAAATAATAAATTATAATGCTCCATATTTATCGATCGATCCTTTTTTAATAAAAAAAAATTGTTTCTTCTACAAAACATGATTTGAGTAAAGCGATTCTCTTTCCGGAAAAATAGCCCCTGCAGCTCCGACTATGAGCGATTCGTGGCTGACAGAAGAAAATAACTCTCGGAGGTATTCCCTGTCCACAGAATATGACTCAGTCGGAATGTGAGTCGCAAATAGAGTTATACAACAGCTCCGATCTCTATAATCTATTAAATATACCCAAAAATGAAAAAATATTAGGTTCGAGCCTCCCTAAAATAAACGTATACGTATATTTGTAAAATGTCGTAGCTTCCCGTACTACGCCCACGACTTCGAAGTTACCGGCCAGCAAGGCGGGCCAAAGCAAAAGCAGCAACGTCAGCTTGAGCGTCGATCGCACCGTGCTCATGGCCAAACGACGCATCTCCCCGGGCCCCAAGGGTCAAGCTTCGCCCGCGACGCAGCAGCAGCCTCAGCAGCAGCAGCACCGGGCGGCCAATGTTTCCTTAATCAAGGCGCCGTCCAGGCTCAGCAGTGGCTCCACAGCCGCCAACGTCTCCTCCAAGTTCGGCTACTCCGCCGTTAAGAAGTGAAGACTTTTCGTGAAACTTGCGGAAAACACACACAGCGCTTGATCGTACAAATGTGCCAACACGCACATTTACCTTTATATTTTATACTTAGTTCGATTAGCTTTTATTTATTTATTTACTGCAGTTATTAATACTTGCTTGATCATACATGACTACATAACTTTCCTACTGTTTTTAATTATAAATATTTATGCATTAACTAAGCTTTTTTAGACCCGAGATAATGGCTTAGAGTGTATTTAACTATTTTAACAAACATGATTGAAGAACTATTATTTTCCTTATTTAACGCGCTAAGTTCAAGTTACTTCGACTGTAGAAAAATGCTTCATTATTTATTGTATCTTAATTATTTGAAATTATTTATTAGATAGTTGTATATTCATACGGTTATCGATGCTTACGAGAAAAAAAGTATTGTTTGTGTTTGATTTCGGATACACGCTATTTAATTTGCATGAGCGAATACATAGATCGCAGTAATTTTTTAAATGATCAATCAAAGAATTTAGGAAAAATTTGTTTTTTCTCGATTATCCGAAATAATACTCGATCAAAGGATTCAGAAAAAGATACGCGTTTTCTCCGTAACGGTAGATTAAATTATTAAAATCTTGAAAGATTAAAATTGTTTAACTATATATTATTTTTAACGTTGATGTAGAGTGATGCGTTAATGAAATAAATATTTTTATAGTTTTAGTAATTATGCGTTTTATACTTAATAATTCCCCGATTTACATGCTACACTGTAGCAAATATTAAATTGAATAGTAAAATTAAAATTTATAAATATATAGCTAGTAAACATTGATTTTAAATAAACTAAGCAGAATATTCTAGAAAGACTTAAGTGAAAATCAATTTATTAATGAGTCGATGGCCGTCGATAGTTGAGTGGTGAAAATTGAAGGAAATTGAAAAGTTCTACCCGGGCAAAGGTTACGCATGCGCTATATGAGCTCGCGCGCGATCGACACACATTATGTACATGTTTATCAACGTTTCAATTTAAACAAATGTTGTCTGTCCTCGTGTAACAGCTCGTGGACGTAGAGCTGAGTTGCCTTCCATCCGAAATGCTGGCCAATGAAAAGGGTAAGGCTGAAATCTCATTCTATATAAATTCTCTCTAGATATATGCAGTGCTCGGTAAGGTAGAAATCCGGAGAATGCGGCCGTATATCATTAAAACGGGAAAAAGGCAGGGAGCCTAGATGCGAGCAGCGGCGGCAACGAAAAGTAAGACAGATCCGCGCTCTTGCGCCGAGTGCATAAGATATATAATACTTGTAAGCGAGTCCGAGAGGCGTCTCGTGCGGCAAAGCAAAGCAGCTCGGCTGCCGTACAACTGTTGAGTAAATTTAGAACGCAAAGTGCCGATAGCTACGTTTGGGTATTATAAGTTCGGGGAGGTCGCGCGGCAGCCTGGCTCCAATTTCTCGTAGATGGAGGTGCATCGTCGCAGCTGCCCACAACAGCAGCAGCAGCAGCAGCAGCAGCATCGAGTCGGAAGCTTGGCCGATCAACGACCAGGAGGACGCTGCTGCTTTCCCGAGGTCAGAGACAGCCGGTAATTCGGGTAATAATCGTTCTCTCTCTCTCTCTCTCTCTCTCTCTCTCTCTCTCTCTCTCTCTTTCTCTCTCTCTCTCTCTCTGTCTCTCAGTGCACAGCACAGTATAATATAGGCATTGGCGGGCCTGCACGGGGCGTCGAGCGAGAAAGGAAGGAGACCGACGGTCAGAAATAAACGAATCGCATCCATGACATAGCGCAGTCCCAGCAGTCGGCCAGTCCAGTCCGTGCACGGAAGTATCCCGTATAGGTATACAGATACTTGTATTTAGTAGACGAGCGATGCATTCCTATTATGGCACGTAGGTGCGTTTGACGGGCCTCGAGACGAAAATCGTGACCGGTCACGTGCTCGCGCTGCCGTGGAAGGACCACGAGGGACCTCCACTGTGCGCACTCTCCGCTCTCCAGTCCAGTCTCCATGGACAGCTCTCGGACTCGGACGTCTACTCGGAGCTCGCTGGCTCTCCAATAACACAATATACGTACACGGAGGGAGCTCTGCGCGCGCCATACAAGTGTGTGTGTGTGTGTGTATACATATACACGTATATCTCTGCGCGCGAGTCGGTGATGCGTTGCGTGGGTGTGCGCGGCAGCGAGTAGCAGCAGCGGCACGGCACACAGTGCTGGCGGCGATGTCAGCTCGATCGAACGTCGCGAGTCGCGCAGCTTGTGCTCTCCGTCTCCGGTCCTCCTCAACGGACATGTTGGCCTGAGCATGGGAACACGCTGCTCCCGAAGCCGTTGCAGCCCTCCGCCCGTGCCCGCCGCCTCTTGAGCAGCTCCCGAGCCCTCCATCGAATTCCACCCTTTACACCAGTCTACCACTCGCAGCGGACTCGCCAAGGGGTTTTAAAACAGGCAAGTCGGAAGGAAAAGAGAGAGAGAGAGAGACGAGTGTGGCGCCGCCGCCGCCATCCGCTCGCTCCGATGTGCTGGATCGTGTGTGCACCGTACGATATACTTACAGGAGTTCCGAAACCGCGAGACGACGCGCCGAAAATTCCCTCTTTCTATGCGTATTATGTATAGTGCCGTTGGCTCTCGCGTCAACGTTCGCCCGCGCCTGCGACGACTCCGATCTCTATATACGAGTGCGATGTAGAGGGGGAGAGAAAGTGCAAAGTTCTTGGGCTCCCCCGACTACTGGCTTTTCCTCTCTCGCCCCCCTTTGCTCTGCTGTGTGTGTGTGTGTGTGTGTGTGCGTGCGTGTGCGAGAGAGCGGTGACTTGTCGGGCCGACCAGGCAGCCAAAGAGAGAGAGAGAGAGAGCCGATACGTGTATGTATTTGCGAGCTGCTACATATTTTCACGAGAGCCCACGGAATTCTTGTCTATCTCCGCTCCCCGACTTGTTCCTCGAATCTGCTCGGCGCCTCGCGCTGCAACCCTACACCGTGCCCACGTCTCCTCTCCAGTCTCCACCGTACTCGCTGGACTAGGTCTTTCCAGGCTTAGCCACATTTTCCTCGCTCATTTTCTCCGCACACCTTTTGCTAATGCTGGCATCTTACACTTGCAGGATCATCCATGTGTACCAAAGGAAGCCATTGACGGTGCAAGCAGCTAAGGAGAGGCGTTCGACCTCCGGGGCACTCCTTCGCTACGGAAGCTTACCCTGGAAGCCACAGAAATGGCAGAGGAGAGCAGCGAAGTCAAGTCGGCGGGACCCTCCTCGCCTCCCAGTCCCCACGGCGTTGCTGCTGGCGGCAAAGCCACCAGTCCTCGCTCGCCCAGACAGGCGCGCAGAGTTAAATTAACCGACCAGCAGCTGGACAGCTTTAGCAAGGATGAGCTGGCAGCCAAGTGGCGCGAGCAGGACTTGTATGTGGAGTGTCTAGAGACACAGGCAGCAGCCCTGGAAGGTACTGAGATCACTTGAGCGTGAGATCGTCTCACTACCTACATTTCTTAAAGTTGACATTTTCAAAATCAAGTTGCAAGCCAGATCTCTTTCTCCATATGAGACTCTTAGAGACCTTAAGTACGCGCAGAGATGAAAATGCTTTCTCGCGTTTCAAGTGTTTGCTCCATTATACAGCTCGTTAAGCATTTACTTGGCATCCAATTCACGATGCTCATAATTATTTATTTATTAGCTATAAGCCGTAAGGGTCATTTTTCATTCGATTATATTGCTACGTTTAGGCTACCTTATTTACTTAAATTTTCAAGGTGATGTGCTGTGTAATAACCATTTGTGCAATGATTCAAAAGTGCTTTTAAAATATAACATTTATGTGAAATAAATTGTGATATTCAGTGTTGAGATGAAATTGGATTTTTCAAAATCCATGGTGCACAAAAAGATCATTTTCAAAGCTAATTCGTGCATTTTTCTTCTTATTTGCATTTTACTAGTGTCAGTGTTATAATCTAGAATTCCATTAAATTTTACTTTGCTTATACTATGCAAAGGTGAAAATTTGTGTTACGCAAAGTATTACATTGGTGAATACTGAAATAACTTCATCAGAAGCTGCTGCTAGAAGGCATCTGTGAATTTGCATTAATCATCTGGATCACTCTATTGTTTGGCACAAACATCTATCCTTCCTCTATATGAAAACTTCATAAATAGCATCTATTTTTAGACTAAACCTCCTATCCGATCAAACTCCTTTAACATTTTTAATTTATCCTATCTTCAAGGTTCTCCTATAATTCCTAAAATGACTCCTAATTCCTTTTGAGAAAGATGTGTCAATTGTGCCAGTATTCAAATGGATTGAGTATGATGTTCTTTAAAGCTATGGAAGAGTAGAAGCATCTCCTGGAACGATCGCCAATGGCAGAAATCTCACAGCACCTCACCATGATGCTACCAGTGTGCTGAAGTGCCACCAGTACATATGATCAAAGTATGCGTCAATTAAAGATGTCATTTGCCGGACAATTTAAATTCACTATTTGTATTCCATTTTTATGTGCGCACATTGAATACATATAGTTTATTATTAAATCTGTTTTATTCCAAAATCTGAAGATTCTTAGTATTTCACGATTTTAATACCATTTATCTAGTATAGAAATAAACGTGGAAAGCAATGTAGCTTTTTATATATTAACATATTCTAATTTTAGGAAATTACATTCTCTGCATAGTATTAAATATTTATAAATCATTTTAATATTTACTATAAAGAAAACAAGCTATTTTATAGTTTAAATATTTATGAATAAATTTTACAAAATAATTATTATTAACAGTATTTATGGTTTCTTATCAAACCAGTATTCTTTTAATTCAATGAAATAAGAATTTGATACTCAATATATTTTTAAAGGCAATGGTTTATAAAAGTTGAAAACTTGCTGGAGAAAAATGTGATTTTATAACAATTTAGAAAATTTTATAACGATAGTATTCTGCTATTGCAGGGGACATTTCTTCATTGAGGGAGTCTGAAGAGAAATACAGACAGCAGTATGCAGAGGCGTCGCATAGGGAGAAAATTTTAGTAAGGAGGCTTGCTTCAAAAGAACAAGAACTGCAAGAATATGTGGTTAGTAATATTCTCTGTAAAATCTATGAGTAATTGTATAGTTGACAAAGATTTTAAAATATGCATATTCTTCATTTAGAATCAAATAACTGAAATGAAAGCCACTCATGCGCCGTCCGCTGCAGCTCTAAGGTCTACTCTTCTTGATCCAGCTGTAAATATACTTATACAAAAATTACGTCAAGAATTAGTTACAACAAAAGCTAAATTGGAGGACACTCAAAATGAACTAAGTGCCTGGAAATTCACTCCAGACAGGTATATTTTTAGTTTGAATTTATTGTTTGTAATTCAATCAACAGTCATAATAATTTGTTTATTTTTTGTCTAAATCCATAGCAATACGGGGAAAAGACTAATGGCTAAGTGTAGATTATTATATCAAGAAAACGAAGAATTAGGACGAATGATATCTAGTGGCCGAATAGCTAAATTAGAAGGAGAACTCGCTCTTCAAAAAAGTTATAGTGAAGAAGTTAAGAAATCACAATCTGGTAAGTAATGTATTTTGTTACCAATGAGGCGTTGTGTGCAAACTTGCTTCAACTTATACGTAAACGGAATATATAACCCTTTTGTAAACCGCCTGATTGCACTGAATTTTCAAAGTTCTAAATGACATGAAACATTCAACATAGAATAATTTTTATTTTAAAGTGTTTTTATCCGTACGTTTTTGGGAGTACTGTCTCAGATTTCGGCCGATAAATTACTTAAAAAATGTTAAACAGTATTCATTTTTAAAGATTTTTTTCGCTAAAAAGCGTGTAAAGCGTGTACTTTGTACATCTTTTTAACAAGTACCTACCGAGATTTTTTTAATATGGCAACTTATAAGTGACAATTTTTATTACTATTTTAAATATCCTACTGATCAAATTTTAGGTCCAAGGAAACTTTTATTTAATAGTTTCATCTAATACTACTTTCCTTTCAAGAAATATCAGGGTTCCCATACTTTTTGGTTATGCACTTTTGTCTCTGAAAAATTTGTACTTCATAGATCTATTTCTGCAATGGAAATCTTGTTTCTTTAGAATTTTAATAAAGGTAGATACGTCTAATTATTATTAGATGTTTAAAATTTCAATCAATGTTGTAAAAGATGACAAAATTCGGCTTATTTCTTAGCTGGACTAAACCTTTTAATTTAGTATAATATATACAATAATTTGATAAAAATTGTGATGTTCAAGTCATCATTTTGAAAAAATAAAACAATATCAAGAGATATTCCCGGTTACTTTTAGTGTAAAAGTATAAAATTTAGGTTTTACACACTTTCTAACGCAAAGAAGGCAGTTAACTTAAACATTTTTTTGGTTTTCGTAAATTTTCGCTCTTAAAATTGTGCTTTTCTAATTTAAATTTAATTAAAAGTTTTAGTGTTTTACGTAAAAACACCCATTTTATGCAAAAGCAACTGATTGTAAGTCTAGTAGTTTTTCTTATTTATCTAATTTGTTTAAATAAAATAATATTAATACAGTCATGATTATTTTGTCAAATAATTGGATTAGTTGTACAAAAAGAAAAACAGTTCACTTTATTCCTATATTGACAGATCACAAACTGATAACTTTTTCACCTTTTTTACTCTAAAATTTAACCCAGGTTAAGTTTGCTTTTCACCAATGTCTCATATTCTGTTCCAAGCAAATAATATTAGCATACATAAAGCTAAAATATTATTAAAAACAAAACAATTTTAATATATCAATATATTTTCTATTTTAGAACTGGATGAATTTCTTCAAGATCTTGATGAGGATGTCGAAGGCATGCAAAGTACAATTTACTTTTTGCAGCAAGAGCTGCGAAAAGCGCGTGAGTCTGTAACTTTATTGCAACATGAGAACAATTCGTTAAAAACTGCTACAGGTGAAAACAACTTGACAAATGGCTTATCACCTCACACTCCACCCATAAAGAAGGAGGAACCAGAGGAGAGCGTAGTAACAGAAGTTAAGTTAGTAAAAGCGGAAGATAGTGATAGATACAAAGGTGCTAGGACTCCTCCTTTACCACCTGAAAGTTCGCCTCCTAGTGAACGTGCGAGTGTTGATAAGCCTGAACGGACAGAAAATAAAACTCATCAAACGGAACATAATGATGAAAGCTCCAGTGATTCGGCAGCTTTGATTATTAAAGTAGAAAATGAGTTGTTAAGTGAGCGCGAGGAAGAGGACGAATCAAGGACTAGTAAAAGGACGTTAAGGACTAAAACTAATAACAGAAGCAGTGGCAAGACGAACGGGGAGGAAGTGATAACAAGGACAACAAGGGGAAGGGATAGGACAAAGAGGGACAAAAGTGTGCCAGGTAGTGATGACGAAAGGATTCATAAGAAAAAACGTAGAGGGAGTCTTCTGTCTCTAGAGTACAATGAAGGAGAAGAGGAAGCTCTTGTTCTAACTAACGGCGAAATGTTACAAAGTGATCCAGAGTGAAGTTAATGTTTGTTCATAGCAAAACATTACTAGCAAATATCAAAGCTAACAAAAAGCTAAATAAATGTAACTCATGGGTCAGTTAGATTACAGACAGTATGTTTGAACTATGGGAAATTATTGAGACAGCAGAATTGTTAAATAAACATAAATATGATCGATTTGTTAATTTTTTAAATTTATAATTCTTATTTTACATATTTTAATTTGAACAATTTGACAAAGTACTCAATAGTAAATCAAATAATATACTGTATATAAAAATTTTTTATTTGACGCTGTCATAGTCTCTTCCATTGTCCACAGTTGAACCTGACCTACAGGACGTCATTCGAGGACTGTCCCCTGGCACTAATTAAAATCAATTCTATACTCTGTATAAATATACATAATTATTAACATAATATAATTAAACATAAGTGTATGAAACAAAATTTGTATATGCTCCATGGTTCAGTTTAAAATGTACTCTAAAATTATGTAATATAAAATTGAGGTTTATAGTGACTATAAACAAATGTGTAATGAAAAAAAGCTATTTGATTTTAATATGGTTTATGCAAACATCGCATATGGCGTGTTATTAAAGATTGTGACTACCGAAAAGCAATTTCACCCTTGTAATAATTTTTTCACATTAAAAAGAATTGTACAAAGTGTTTAAATTGCTGTTTTATATTATAACTACATACTAATATACGTTTATTTTATATTCATTTTTAGGTGAAATTTACTTTTTTGAATAGTTTTGCCTGAAACAAAATATATATTTCCAAACGCTTACTAATATATGCATCATTCTTCCTCTGACATGTAAAAGTGCTTTATTTTTAAAATTTACAATGCAATAAGTAACTAGACAAATCTCGGGTTGCATCAAATGTGTGATACTTTCCTCCATTAAATTGTGTACTGAAAATGAAAGCTAGTCTTGTTTACAGTTTTAAATCGACTGACATTTGAATAATAATATTTATAAACTGATTCACATTGTTGTTCAAAAACTACAGATGAATTCAGTGATATATATGTAGTCTAAATAGTCATATTTGTATAAAAAATTTGTTAGAAGTATCTTTTTTACTTACAAAAATATTATAGAAAAGAAATTGTATTGTACTTGTTAAAAAAATAATGTGCATATATGTAGCAATAGATTTATAATTATAACATAAAATTTATTCATCACCTATATATTTCATCCAAATTATATTATTTCTTTTTTAAATACTATAATTAAGAAAGTTTTAAATATGTTTTATTATTATTATATTGATTTGTTATATTTAGATAAATTACATGTTTTTCTTTTTATTAAAATGACATCTGCATCATATGCAAAAAAGCATTATTTTGAAACATTTTATATTGATTGTAAACAATCATTATTCTAATCAGTATCCTGAATTTCAACTTTAAAATTGATAATAAAGTTATTAGTTTGAAACATAGGTTATGTATATAAACAAGTTATTTTTATATTTGGATATCAAATTTTGATTTTGTTTAAGTATAATATTTATCTATAACAATAATTTCAAAGAGATTCACAAGATATATAAGCTTATCAGATAAAGCCTATCAATTTAAAGTAAGAAAAAAGATAAGCTTATCAAATTACGATATTATACTATATGACATTTAACCCTGCAATTTTTCGCTTTTATCGTACAGTATTCAATCTATCGTGAATCGGTAAAGACTACACTACAATGACAGAGGTGATTTATTTTTTAAATTAAATAAAAAGAAAGTTAAATACTTTTTTACATTAAATATTATATAATTTATGTACCACAGATGAATCTAAATAGCGCGATTGAAACGCCATACGGAAACCACATTATACTTTCCTCATGTCACTCTCATTCCATTTGATAATATATATAATTGTAACGTAGGTGAAATGTTAAAAATTAAATATTGTACATACAGAATATTCGTTTCCTCTAACTGACGAGGACCCACACAGCATGAAATATTCCTGAAATATTTCTGGAATTCTTCATGTGGTATGAAATATTTCATCTAAATATTTCAGACGAATCTTCCAAAAATCTTCTACAAACTTTTTACGAAACTTTTCAAGAAAACTTTTAGCCGTCGTTTCAGTAGACTTATAAATATTTGAGAAATATTTCAATGAAATCTTACATGTTGTGTGGGTAGAAACCACGGATTTGGATGAAACTTTAGTGATCGTTTTCTGATATCTAAAAATGAACCAATACTCGTGGTTTTATCCAATAGTAGTATATATATCTGTGGCTCCGAGGCGTAACTACTTAAGTCCATTTTTTATAAAATTAACATTTTTATGGAATTCATACGTTTGATTGACCCTCTTTCACATAATACTTGCAGAAAGAAATAAAACATAATCAATTGTCGATACCAGCTATGTGCATAATGACTCAATATAAGTCCACTTTTTTGGTTTTGTTCACGGCTTAACAACTTAAGTCCACTTTTTTGCGGTTTGCTCAAGGCATAAAGACTTAAGTCCACTTTGTTACGGCTTGTTCGCAGCATAACTACTTAAGTCACACTATCGAAATTACACTAAACGTAACGACTTAAGCCTGATATCTTTTTACTTTTATATGAAAAATAAAAATTTATTATGTTCTTAAATAGTTAATTAAGTGAACATCATAAAATAACTTATATTTATTATATATAGCATAATCGCTTGAGCTCAAGTGGCAAGCGTTCGAGGCATAACAACTTAATTGCATTGTTATGCTACCTTTCTAAAATGCTAAAAATTTAATATTTTTTTATTCAAATGTATGATAATATTTGTATTTGATGTCCGACTAGATGCGCAGACTGTCAAGCTTTATATTAGACATTAGTATTTTGCAACAGAGAATACATAAGAATACGAATTTCTCGAAATCACAATAAATAGACTTAAAAGTCGTTATGTCTCGAAGTTACAGATATATACATATATCTGATTTTCACATATTATTTTTTTATATTCTGATTTTCATGGCCCATATAAGCTATGTTGATCTCTATAAAACTACGGATACTGAGCTTTATTTATAGGTTCCAAAAGTCGATCCCCAAAGTTTCATCAAAATCCGAGACCCGAACTCGGTGGTCTCCCCTTATGAGTGCGCAAAACTCGATTTTCGAGTGTGCAAAATTTTGTGAACTCACAAGGAGAGTCCACGGCCTTGGGGTCACGGATTCGGCTGATCCTTTGGATGGTGTTTTCTGGTTCCTAAAAATGATTCCCTTTACCCGTAGTTTTATCCCATGGGCCCTTGTTTTCAACATGTATCATATCAGTGAAAAAAGCTGCCTCTTCTTTTGACCGTAACTCTGCACCTATTCAGAATAAAAATTGACCGAAAAAGCAAATAAAAGTATACAAAAAAAGCTTATAATACATTTCAGTTTTGAAACATTAAAAAATATTAATTTATTTTAAAGTTATGAACCATTGAAAATTATGAATAAAAACTCATGAAAATTCGAGGATTTTCAGCTCATCAAATCTGGTAGTTTTTCACTCATTGTTATTCATCATATTAAATTGTTCATAACTTTAAAACAATAATTTAATATCTATTAACGTTCCAAAACTCAAATTAAAACTCTTTTCATCTAATTTTTATTTGTTTTCCAGGTAAATATTTTATTCTGAAAAGGTGTAGAAGTTATGGCTAAAAGAAGAGGTAGCTTTTTTCACTGATATAATACATATTTAGGGTGAAATAGCTTATATCTCGAAAACAAAGGCCCATGAGACAAAATTACGGATAAAGGGAATCATTTTTAGGTATACCGGAAAACACCTCCCAAAGCCTCAGCCGAATCCATGACCCAAAGGCCTTGTAGTCTCTTTGACCATTAGGAAAAATAGTATACGCACCTTGCTTCACCGGACGACATACTCCACTCGTGCGGGAATCACCTATTTTGCGCTCTAGTTGCGTAATATACTATTTATTTTAGCAAAAAAGTGCATAGTTTGGCTTAAAATCATCATCACTTACATGAAATATCAGTTGCACTGTTTGTTAATTTGATAAAAACTGGAAAATGTCGAATGTCATAGAAAAAAACGTCTAATATGTATCATCTATACTGAAAAGTGGAAATATAATAATATCCCTCGTGGAAATTATAAAATGTAATAAAACGTAAAGAACGTAAAAACGTGAAAGAAATCTTAAAAAAACGTATAACAGTGTAAGAAAACGTAACAAAACGTAAAAAACTGTTGGGTTTCGGATGTTTTATATTATATTTTCATATATTTTCTTACGTTTTTCTTACGTTTTATTACTTTAGGTTACATTTTCACGCTAAAATTCACGCTATATTTATTTTCACAAAATTACAAAACATAATAAAACGTAAGGAAACATAATAAAACATAAAAATACGTATGTAAACGTAAAAAATATAAAAAATGTCCGAAATCCAACAGTTACTTACCCTACTGAAGATGCTTCATAAGAACTACGTACCCTAGTGGAAATGACAACTGTGAAAAACTATGAAAAACTATGAAAAGAATGTGAGAAAGTGTGAAAATACACACACTTTTGGAACATCTGTTACAAAACAATTATGCACAGTCTTTCACAGTTTTTCACAGTTTTTTCATAGTTTTTCACAGTTTTCTCATAGTCTTTCACAGTTTTTTCATAGTTTTTCACAGTTTTTTTCATAGTTTTTCACAGTTTTTTCATAGTTTTTCACAGTTTTTCATAGTTTTTCACAGTTTTTTCATAGTATTTCGCAATTTTTTCATAGTTTTTCACAGTTACTCACACTTATAAAAAAACACGTATTTTATCTAATAAAATTTGCAAAATTATTCACACTTTTGTCACAGTTCTTCAAATCTTGAAATTAAGAACTTACGGCTGAATTTACGTAAGAACTTACGTCTGAACTTACGCAAAAACTTGCGTACGGATTTCATCGAAGATTTTACGTAAGTACTAACGTAAGTACTTACGTAAGTACTAACGTAAGTACTTACGTAAGTACTAACGTAAGTACTTACGTAAGTACTAACGTAAGTACTTACGTCAGTTCCTACTTGCGATTTTAAATTGAACCAACCAATCAGTGCGTAGGAATCGCCGCTTCTCATTGGCTGGAGTCTTATTTCACTGTGCTGCCATCTGGCAAACGTTTGCTAGATCGTCATCCTCTATAAGTGTTGTCGTTTTTCGACACGCAAACGTGGGCCTGTTAGATTAGAAAATTAACCCATTAAGGACGTATGGTCTAGGTTTGTACCATAAGATTTTAGCGTTTTCTTTCAGATTTCTTTGCGATATAGAAATTTTGCAAATCTAATAGCTGGATTAGATCAACGTGGACTAGTTCCGTTTTGTTATGGTAGGCTTAAGTTACATAGAAACCATCGCATAGAAACCGAGAAAACTAAAAAAATTGAAAAGGGCTAAAACGCATTTTTAAATTATTTTTGCTAGGTTTTTATCCATTTTTTATGGGCTCGTCCTTAATGGGTTAAAAACGTATTATGTATGACCTATTTTACACAAATCAATCTACTAGTGTGTTACGCCCTAGGGCGTAAGGTGAGTGCTTTACGTCCGCCGGTCGGAAAAGACCACTTTAGACCTGGTTTTGGGGACAGAAAACGTAAAAATCATGCATGTTCTACAAAAATATTTTTTTTTACACAGTGTGCGTAAAGTTCATATATAAAGTGCAAATTTCTATGCGTAAAGTAAACTTTTTATCACACGTGTACATAAAGTATTAAAGTGTGTGTAAAGTGAAAAACTGTGTAAAAAGTAATTATTGAATAATTTTGAAAACTTTGAAAAACTTTTGAAAAACCTGGAAATTTGGAAACATTTGAAAAACTTGGAAAAAAATTTGCAAAAAGAAGAAAATTTAAAAAAAATGGAAAATTTTAAAAAAATTGATAGATTTAAAAATATTTAAAAATTTTAAATATTCAAAAATTTGTAAATTTTGAAAAATCTAGAAGAATTGGTACATCTTTTTTTATTTAAAATTTTTATATAATTTTTTTATTTTTATTCAAATGATTTATAAGTATATTTTTTTTGCTGGGGGGAGTGAGTACTTTATGCCCGCTGCTCGTTTTACTTTACGCCCGCTCGTTCCGCCAATAGAAATGAGAATAAAACTGGACTAAACTTGGTTTATGAAAATCAATACATGCGTTACAAAAAATATGGCGTCTACCACGGGCGAGAGGGCCTTTTTGACCCTTTTGAAAGAGTAATGTTTTTTACAAAAAATACGTATTAGTTTTAAAGGTTCAAATAACAAGTCTCAATAGTTCCCGAAGCCCCAAAACCCTATATATATCTACTGGGAATCGAAAGTTCCTTAAGATGGCAACATTGCCTGCACCCCCCTTATTTTTTTAATTTTCTAAGAAAATCTAAGGAGACGTGAATAAGTATACATCAATCTAAGATCGTGTATTGTGTATTAAGGGGATGTCGGAGCCCCCCCCCCCCTTTTGCAGTCCGACCTATTTTGTATTTCCAATTGTTTGTAAAAACGACAAGTCCGACTGACTTTATCTTAGATCGGTTCGTTATAGTAAGCACTACGGTGCTCAGCTCTAAATCTTACTGTAAAATTACATTAAAAAAAGTTATTAGCAAAAGTTTGGTATAATTACAATTTTGAGGTTAGGTTTCAATGCGTAAACACCCTATTGTATTTCCAATTAATCAGAAAAATAACTCATCAGATCAACTTTATCTTGCATGCAAAAGCTTTATTATAAAAAGCACTACGGTGCTCTGCTCTTAAGGTTTCCCTGCATTCTATATTTTAAAAGTAATCACTAAAAGAAAATACACGATTTTAGTTCCGACATCCCCTTAAGGGACAAGCCTGGGTTAAACTCAAAAAGAGAATTTCTTTTTACGAGTGTAGAAAACTTTTTATGTTTAAAAACAATCATTCTGAAAATTATTATGCTATTTTAGTACATATTAGTACACATAAATACCTTAAATTTTACCGTTGCAAAATCTCAGAATTTTGTTTCTCACACGATTCTGTATGTTGAACCAAAATTTTTTTGATAGCATACAAATTTTCAGAATGATTGCTTTTAAACATAAAAAGTTTTCTGTACTAATAAAAAAAATTATTTGTGTCAAATGTTCCAAACCCTGGAGAAACTCGCATTTTTGTGGACATTCATTTTTACATTTGCTTACATACTGTCGTCTCCGCTAGTATGTAAAATTTTATATTTATATCAAATTTGAAGTAATAAATGTAATACTGTTGCAGTGTAAAAGCGAAAAGTTGTGGGGTGGCCGATTTGTAAAAGGCATTGACCCGACGTTGAACAAGATTAATGCATCCATCCACATAGACAAACGAATGTACGAAGAAGACATTCAGGTCAGTGTATTATTTTTGTCATTTATGTCAGTGTGCAAAAATGTTTAATCGTTACGATAAATAATGAACTTTAATTAATTTTCATTGAATTACCTACAGGCGAGTATCGCTTATGCGGCAGCATTAAATAAAGTGCAATTGTTATCGGACGCCGAAAATCAACTTATAAGCAAGGGTTTGCAGCAAGTAAATATCAATAAATAAATTATATTTTACATAGTATAGGGAATATGTTCCCACAGTATGCTCCTACGGCTATATGGCAGCACCTAATTACATGATGGATTAATATAGGTACAGGTTATAATAACTATTAAAAATGATCAAAGATTCTTGTTTTGAAATCAGGCCCCCAAAAGTTCCCACAAGAATAATGAAATATTATAACTTTTACATATGTTTTAAGTACTATTTTTAAGAATTTAGACCCCAAACTACTCTTCTAAAACCTGTTTGTGTCCATTACTGGAAGACACTTTTTTGAACACTCAAAAACTTAGTTTTCGTTTTTGATTAATGCTTATTTCAGATAATTACATTTTTACCAAAACTAATTTATTATTTCAACAATACCCGTACATTCGGAAAAATTTGAAATTTTGATATTCAATTAAGGCAATAAAAAATTACAACCAAAATAGTTATGGGTGTACGTACTGGGGTACTTTCCCTTACCTAGGTTTAATTGTAATGTATGCAGTAGGCAAATAATATTACTTAACTTACTAACAATATAATAGTAATCGTATGCATAAGTATAGAAATAATCACTTGTGGATTCCCAAATTTGCATAATAATTGTGATGATTATAAACTTACAGATTCAAGAAGAATGGGAAAAAGACGATTTTGTTCTGTTGCCTGACGACGAAGACATTCATACTGCTGTAGAGCGAAGACTTACAGTATGAAACTATAGATTAATATATTTGCGTTGTAATTGATTAAAATAGTCTAAGTCTAGTAAAATATATTTTTAGAAATATTTAAGAAATAGTTAAATTTCAAAGTTAATTTTTTTTAATATTCTTATATTTATGAATTTGTAGTATTAATATATTGAAACTTAGGAATAGTATACAATTATTGTAATATAAAATATACGTCAGGAGCTAATTGGAGATACTGCGCGTAAACTGCATACGGGAAGGAGTCGAAATGATCAAACTATAACCGATACGAAGCTCTGGCTCCGAAAATCCATTGACATACTAATATCAACATTAGTTGATGTTATCCAGGTATTGCTCCAAAGTATTTCCAATATAATGGTTTATCATTTATGCATTACACGACAATCAATGAAAAAATTAACATTCTATAATGATTATGAATAAAGGTAATGTCATCACGCGCAAAGGAGAACATTGATATTATAATGCCAGGATACACGCACTTGCAGCGCGCACAACCGATCCGCTGGAGTCACTGGCTATTAAGGTAAGCAACATAAAATGCAAAATAAAATTTAATTGAAACTATTCAGTTTTATAATGATCGAAAAATAATATACATAGACCGGGGCAAAGCAAGCCTTAAAAAGTATGCTGTTTGTAATAAAGAATATATATGGATGAAAAACATTGCATTTAGATTCAAATTAAATGTTAAACTTTCATTAATATTATCTATAAATTTCCTATTCTTAAATTAAAAAGAAAACCACTTTTAATTTAGGATACATTCAAATTTTTTTATAAAGGTCATTTGGGTTCAATTTCTCCCGTGCTTGGTAAAGTAAAGTAAACTTTAAGTTATTAACCCTTTAAGCCTCAAGAGTGCCTGCAGGCACACGCGGTTTTGACCAGCATTAAATGTTGTTATTTGATTAGAAAAGTATCTGGAACCGCATAGTCACTTCTAGGGGATCAAGAAGAAGATGTCAGTGTATTTTAAAGTCTAAAAGAGGGCATTTGTTTAAAATTATAACCCAAATAGTGATGTCATAACAAAAAAGCAATACGTATGGCAGAAAGCAATGCGTATGAGGCAATAGATTGTTTCTTAAAAACACGAAATTTTTTTTTTTTTTAATCCTTGTGGTAGATACTTGTATAATAACACTTAAACTAAACTAATTACTATGCTAGTTGTTAAAATTTAATTAACATAAGACTATAAACACGACATCGTAGTTTTTTATATCCACCTCGATAAATCATACTAAGAAAATTTTTTTTTTTTAAAACCATTCGTAAACTTCTTTTAGACCAGTTTTGAGCTAATAAACCGCTTTTCATATTCTTTTTCAATCAAAAAGGGATCTTGAGACTAGAAGAATTAAAAAATTTCTATCAATTTGGCCAGATGTTTGTATGTATCTATATGCCCTGATATATAAGAAAATAGTTGATTGATAGAACTGAAATGTTAAACACGTCCTAATTACGGACACCCTGCATGAACTAATTACCGCCACCAAGTATATGTCCTAATTATCGACGACACCCTGTATATGTCCGAATTACCGACACCCTGTATATGCCCTAATTACCGACACCCTGTATATGACCTAATTACAGACAACCTGAATGTCCAAATTAATTATCGACACTATATAAACTCACCGGTAAGATATTCGCGTCGAACGTTTTTGAAATATAGCGACCTTGTTTGTTAATTCCTGTAAATCGAAAAGTCTCATTGGAACATTTCAAAAAGCGTTCGACGCGAATATCTTACCGATAAGTGCATATATTTCGATTATCAACACCCTGTTTATGTCCTAATCACTGACACCCTATATATATGTTCTAATTATCGACACCCTGTAAATGTCCTAATTACTGACATTATGTATACTTTCTATTTACCGATACTGTCACGGACCCAGTTCCTGATCATTTGGTTACATTTATTACTATTTTGACTTTAATGTATATAAAATTTGTTTTAAAAAAATAATTAGTAATAGTAAACTATTTCGTAGTCAAATAAAAGAACTTTAAAAGTTACTAGTAAAATACGTTTTTAAGATAAAAAATATTAAAGTTGCACGTTGTTGGCAAGGTCATGGTGAGACCATCTTACTGCAGTTGACTACAAGTGAGCATGCAAAGAAATTTGCATCATTTCTTTAAAATTTTGTAATAGATCGTATAAAAGCTTATGTAATTAAGTTATTCAGCAGTTTACTCGTATAAATCACTTAAAACATTCACATAAAATATTATTGATATTTGTAAAAACGTGTGATTAGAAATAGGGTCCAAATTCTTATCGTTTACCCAATTCAGCATTAATAACATGTTTTATGTGTTTAAAAATCTTAAAATACACAAATATTTGTAATAACATAATTCTATAAGTAGTTTTAATCCATGCGTAAATAATTTATCATGCAAAAGTCGCACAAAACGTGACAATAAATCATAACACTATGTGCATTTTATAGGTTATAATATATGCTCACACGCGAGTCTATATCGTGCAGTAGACAGAGATACGAATAACCGAACACTTTTACCTCGCCTAAGTTTCACATTTATAATCACACAACCAAAAAATGTTATATTTTAGTATATCTACTGTATTAGTATTGCTTAATAAGTTTTTGTTTATCATATAAAATACTTATGCGTCAATAATATATGTCATCAGGAATTGGGTCTTGATATGATCAGAAACTACTCCCATACAAACCTCAAGTGATCAGGAATTGCTCCCACGGCTTTTTTTCTTTGAGGCTTTATATTTAACTTAATTTTGATTATTTATGTATTTTTTCAATTTTATATTAAAGATTAACAGTTATATTTGTTATCAGAAATTTCATTTTCCATGAATACCTCATCTTTACGCTTTGACACAACAAATATAACGTGACGACGTGCCTTAACTGATCAGGAACTGGGTCCGTGACGGTACCATGTTTGTGTTCGACACCCTGTATATGCTCCAATTACCGATACCCTTTGTATGTTCTAATTACGGACCCCCTTAACATGTCTTAATTATCAGACACACTATATGTCTTAATTACCAGCAAACTGTATATATCCCAATTACCGAACCCCTTTAATTATATGTCCCGATTATCTAGCAAATTTCTCGAAAGTGTTACTAATCCTCTCCTGACATTGGGTCGAGTATACTCGTACAAAATACTCATCAATTTTGTACATATTTTGTATCGCTAATATTAAACCCTTTGTTAAATAATCATCTTTAACGTCTCAAATGAAAGTTTAGAGTAGAGCTTCAAATTAAGATATTACAAATAATTGCAAAACACTTGGATGCAGATAGGCATTCAATAAAATCCAAATAACGAAAAATAAATGGCTGTGCAGGAGGGTTAATTTTTAATATTAAAACAATGCATAGAAATGCAAGTTTACTCTATCGCATATTTCCAAACTGTTCAAATGTATATTCGTAATTTTGTTTTAACACTAGATTTAAAAATTTATAGAGAAAATTAACAAGGTCTCTTATCCTCAAAGCTTGCTTTACTCTGGTTTCCACTTAATATTTTTACCTATAAAATGAATGATAATATAATCTTTTTCAATTCTTAAACATTTTTACTAAATATTACATTAAAAAAACATTTTGAGATCTAAGTAAATATTCTTTTATTAATACAAACGAAAAATTTATTTGACAATAATAGTAAATATGTATTTAATATAAGAACGGCATTTTTAATTTAATGAATATTTACTTCATTACCCTGGTAGAAACTGTACCCAACCGTTCGTCAAGTGTATACCAAATCGCAATGATTTTGCCAACGATTTGAACGATAAACGAACTTACCTGTAAGTGAAGTTCGATTGTAATTATATGAAGACCTTATTCGAACAGATTTAGCCAACGATTTCGCCATTGGTTGGTTAATAATCCCGCTTATTTCGCCACGGAATACTCATTGTCGTTGGCCAACTGAAATCGAATTTTAAAAATCCCTAAAAATTAAATTTGTCACGTATCTAAATGTACATGCTGGTCGGAGAAGGTTTCCAGGTAGTTATGATGGCCGATGACGAGATCTAGGTTGTGCGCTCGGTAGTTTTTGACGTCTAGATGTACATAGTATTCGGGGAAGGCATCTAGATGGTAATGGTTGCCGATGGCGAAGTCCAGGTCGTATGCTCCGTAGTTTTTGGTATCTAGAGGTATGTGCTGGTCGTATTAGGTGCCTAGGTAGTTATGGGGTCCGATAACGAAGTCCAGGTCGATCGCTCCATAATTTTTGGTAGTTAGATGTACGTACTGATTGCAGATACAAAAAACTACGGGGACCTCCCCATCGGTCAACATAACCACTTAGATACTTTCTGCGATTCGTACATACATCTAGATACCAAAAACTACGTAGCGCACGACCTGGACCTCGTCATCGGCTACAATAACCACCTAGATCAGACCTTCTGCGTTCAGTACGTATACTCGTACATCTACATATATACTGGACCTCATCAACAGCCGCTATGTCGGTCACCTTTTGGTTTAAACCTCTACTTGAATAATTAAGTACTATTCCCATCTCACCCCGGTCTCCGCACGCGTGCAACACAAGCGCAACGCAACTCGCAATAGCCAACGCTTTATTCAGGAAAGGCTCTAAGTCTAAGCGCCCATGCGTGAATTATGCCTAACCTCGTATGAATTTTATTAAGGGACACAAATTATTTATATTAGCACAGTTGACCAACCATTGACTATCCGTTGGTCAATATTGTTGTTATGTGTTGGCCAAAAAAATTGCCCAATAATTAGCAGACAGGCCATTTTGATTGGGTAATTTTCTACCAGGGTAGCGGTAAATAATTTTGTTAGTACTATTGAAAGAAATATTTACTTTAATCGCGAAAACTTTTTTTAGTGTAATCGATTAGCCCCAAAACATAAACAGTTCTATGTTACGGCATACTTGACATACATTCGGCGGAATGTTCATCTGATTCAAACAGTTCGATTTTTTTTTAAATTCTCCAGTGAGGTTACAAAACCATGCGTTCAGTCTAAAGGTCCATTTATACAGTTCATTATTCGTAGCGAATTGACTTAATTTTAACGTTATGTCAACTGGCGTTAACGATATGTTATCAATACGGCAATTCGCCGCGAATAATTCACTGTATGAAAACGGACCGTAATAAGGTTAAAGTGTTTTCAAAAAATTCAAACAATTCGAGTCAGAAGGATTTTCCATCGTGTATATAGATACGTATAAAACGAATCGGTTTCTTAAATGTTGGTGTGTATACTGTAAAAGTCACAATGTAAAAATACTTCTCTTAGAGTAGTAAATTTACTGCTTTCAGAATAGTATCATTTACTAGTCTCAGTATTTTTACGGGCCACTTTTTACAATGTATGTATATGTGTGTGTGTGTGTGTGTGTATATATATACATGTATGTATAAATGATCGAAAACGTACTTCATATTGAAAATAACAAAACATTTTTAAATTAAGAAAAAATCCTGGTTTGTTTTTTTTAAGTAAAAGTATGGAGTGCAGAATTTATACTTTTTAGCTCAAAAAATACCGTTAACTTAATTATTCTTGGATAATTAAAAAAAATTTCAGCATAAAAGTTATTTTTTATATTTAATTCATCGAAAATTAATACATTAATTGACATTTTTAAGTAATTTGTAGGACAGAATTTTTCATAGAAAAAAATCTTTTCCATATTAATCAAGTTGCATGTGCTTGAAAATTTGGGAAAACATTTGTGAATTTAATAAGTTAACGATAAAATGAATAATTGAAATTGACAGTTCTTATGTAGATTGACAAATATATCGATATTAGGCATCATCGCATAATAACATTTTAATTTATTTTCACAAATTTTAGTTACGCCTGGAGCTTGAAAAATGACACAGATAAACTGGCGCAAATGCGAAAAAACATAAACACTATGCCTCTTGGTAGTGGAGCTCTTGCCGGTAATCCATTCAACATTGATCGCGAAGCACTTGCGGCTTCTCTCGGGTTCTCTGGAATCACGGAAAATAGCATGCACGCTGTGGCAGATCGCGATTTCGTCGGTAAGGGGATTTTTTTCTAACCGATAAGAATGTGGGCAATGTTTTTGTATCGTTTTTCCTTATCTTTGATTTTTTTATCATTCAAACAAGTATTATTTTAGATTGTCCTTGCTTATATAACACTGTTGAACTTTTTAAGAGTAAAAATGATTTGTCAACTTGTATACATATTTGCCTGACCTATAGCGGACCATATAAGTCCATTTTTTTAAATATATTAAGGTTTGAATTTTTAAATTGCCATTTAAACCTAACCTACGTGAAGAGTCTACATAAGGAAACCGTAAATTATCGAAAACGGAGAGTAATAAATAAACTTTTGCAATTTTCAACTTTATATATGGAAATATATATCATGCGTATAAATACCAAAATTACTAAAAATTCAATTTTCAGAAAAAGTGGACTTAAGTTGTTTTACCTCGAAGCCACAGAAAGATAAATACAAATATTAAAGAGGTGTGAAAGGGTCCCATATGCATTGCTTACCACGGAATATTTTTAAAACAGTTTTCCGGTTGCAAATAATAACTGAATCTTTTGAAATTTGAACCATTAGAAAATGTTTATAGGTAGTCCAGTCGGTGGAGTTTGTCTGTGTGAAGAGTATACAGTGTACATAGTATGTAAAATTTCCCGTAGAATCCGAATTCGTTATGGCGATAGTCCTCAAAAGTTGTGGAAAAAAGTTATAAGCAAATTAAAATTAAAAAAGGGCGTATTTTTCAGTTTTCTTAAAATAACTTGGCCGAATGAAGTCACAGAGAAAAATATTTAATACAAAAGTTGTTTCGTATTAAATTCTCTAAGAAGAGTGCTATATGGTGATATGTAGTTGGTGCAATAGTTTAACCGCAAATCGACGTCAATTAAGGTAAAAAAAGTTTTTCTTTATATTTATGTGGATAATTGACCAAAACATATGTAACTTTGGGAAAGAAATCCCTTCATATAATAGAAAAAGTACCCGTGACTCGATTACCGTCGGTACATTATTTCAAAAGTTATACGAGTTTTAGACACTTATCTTTTCGCTATGGCCCAGATCAGAGGGTTGGCTGCAAAATAACTGCAAAGTTTTTACATATAGTTAAATGTCTAATTACTATATGTTTTATAATTGGCATGTTTTAAAATTTTTTCTTTTCGAAATTTTTATTTCCCGCATCAAAAGTTCTTGAAAAAAACTTTTAATTTAATCCGTGATAGGCTTCTGTACGATTAATAGTTCCTGAGATATCGGCTCAATTAAAAAATGTACGTTAAGTTTGTTTAAAGTAGAATTTATATGTTATTTTGCATAATGTTTGGTCAACATGATAACGATTTAAAATAAGCCCGAAAAAGTAAAAAAGTACAGTGGCCCGGCGACGCACGCGGATTTTATTCACTCGGCGACTCAAAAATCGCGCTCGGGCTTTACAACTTTGAAGCTTATTATCTCAGGAACTATTAATCGTACAAAAGCCTGCCAGGGCGTCAATTAAAGGTCCTTTCAAGAACTTTCGATGCGGGAAATTAAGATTTCGAAAAGTCTAAAAATACCCAAAATATAGCAGTTTTTTGCAAATTTAAAAGAGACATTTTTTTAAACATGCCAAAAACTGGTCAAATTTGGAAAAAATCGATTTTTTCATGTTGCATATAGTAATTAAACACTTTAACTATATGTAATACTTTTCAGTTATTTTGCACCCAATCTTCTGGTTTGGGCCATAGCGAAAAGATAAGTGCCTAAACCTCGCATAACTTTTGAAATAATGTACCCACGGTAATCGAGTCACGGGTACTTTTTCTAATATATATAAGGATTTCTTTTCCAAAGTTACATATATTTTGGTCAATTATCCACATAAATATAGAGAAAAACTATTTTTACCTTTGACGTCGATTTACGGTTAAACTATTGCACCAACTACAAATCACCATATAGCACTTTTCTTAGAGAATGTAATACGAAACAACTTTTGTATTAAATATTTTTCTCTACGACTTCATCCGGCCAAGTTATTTTAAGAAAACTGAAAAATATGTTCTCTTTTAATTTTAATTTGCTTATAACTCTCTTTTTCCACAACTTTTGAACACTTTTACCATAACAAATTCGGATTCTACGAGAAATTTTACACTGGAATCAACAAAAAGTAGACTTAGTATACCACTTATTCAAAAAGCCTCCAAAAATTCCCAGACTCTGCCGACTGGACTATTATACAAATTCGAGGGCATAAGTATGCCGTTTTTTCAAAAAGCTTGTTCAATCTCAAGTAGTTGTTTAAATTATAGAAGTCGGTAACACAGATCTCTGTAAAGAAATGTTTAGTTTTTGAAAAACGGCTTACTATGCCCTTTGTATTTATATAAACATTATCTGGTTCAATTTTCAAAAGTTTCTGTTATTATCTGGATTCAGAAAACGCATTTGAAAAGTACCCTTTCACTTTCACACTCGTATGAATTACAAATGCAAAAATAAAATAAAATAACAAAAACCGTTATATATAATTTATGTAAATGTTTTTTAATTTATCCATTAGCCGAGTTTCTGTTTTGGACTTCTTTGACTTCGATGCATCTAAGTCGATTGGCCGAGGATGTAATAATTTACAGTAGCCAAGAATTTGATTTTCTAAAACTTTCTGATGGCTTCTCCACTGGAAGCAGTCTTATGCCTCATAAACGGAATCCTGATAGTATGGAATTAATCAGAGGAAAGTCTGGAACGATACTTGGCAAGGTAAATTCATTTATTTAATAAAAATTTGATGTGATACTTTGATTTTTTTAGAACTATTTTCATAGATGCATCTGACACGTAAACGTCTTATCAGGGAACGTAAAAGGGTATTTTTTAACCTTTAATGTCTAGACGTAGAAAAAGTAAAAAGACTTGTACTTATGTCATTCTTAGTCCATATTATATTTATTAACATTAAATTGAGTTAATTTTACTTTCTAATCCGCACATTTCTGGTTTCAACATTCAAAAATGAAATAATACATGATATAATGTAACAATTAATATATAACAAAAATTATAAAGAATTATTATCACCTTTATATATTCATAATGTTTAAATTACAAATTGTGTAAAAATTATGTATTTAATACTCTCTTATCAGACTAAAGATTTTCAATTGTGTTAACAGGGAATAAAAATACTTTAAAGGAGGGAAAGTTAAAAGAAGCAATTCCTGCCTAATCATAATTATTTTTTTGGTATAATATATATATACATATAAATATATATACGTTAAGAGGGTAAAAGGTTGTCGAAATATGAAAATTTAAAAAAATGTAAGGTGTATATTTTATATAAAAACAGCTTAAATGTTCAATTTTATGCTTAAGGAGGTGTCAAAGTCAATTGTTATCCTTCCTACCTTACCGACCCGAGAATTATAAAATATTGGCTTTAATTAAAAGAATAAGTATAATTATGAAAAACTAAGAGTTCATTGCCCTCCGTAATACAATTATCTATCACTGTGCGAAGTTTCAACAAAAACTTCAAAACCTCTACGAATGGCTTTCGAACGAAATTTGAAGGTTCGAGTCTAGACTAATAGACTAATATAAATTTCGTTCGAATGGCATTCGTAGAGGTTTTGAAGTTTTTGTTTGAAACTTCGCACAGTGGTAGATAATTGTATTATGGAGGGCAATGATGTCTTGGTTTTTCATAATTTAGTTTATTTATTAATTGTAATCAATTGTTAAAGAATCTGAGGTTAGTCATTTCGGCGGTAAATTTGAATGGTTTGACACCCCCTTAATTATATTATATACATAACAAGGAAGTTGAAAAAACATCAAAAGAAAAAAATGATCTTACCTAACCCATTGCTACCCATTGCCCGTATGGAAAAAGCTATCAAGTTGAGTGTTATTTCGAACCCTCATCTGAATTTTTATATTGTACAAGTCAAATAACCTAGCAAATTTTAATTGAGGATGGAAATAACACTCAACTTAAGAGTTTTTTCCATACGGGTGTCTTCATCGGTGACTCCCAAAATTGACATTATCACAGTTACCGTAGGATATTTTATCAAATTTTCAGTCTTTTGACGTAACAAAATTTTGTTTACATTCCTCGTATATGTATTCATGGCAGTGACCTAAAATCCTGAAAGTTTTTTGAGTTTGATAAAAAAAAGAAAATATTTTAAGGGGCCTTTAACAAATCTTGTGACGCATCGAGGGGAGGGGGTCGCATATAAAAAGAACGTAAAAAAATTTTTATTAGGTCTAAAGACTGGAAATTTTAAAAAATATCTTACAATAATTGTAATAGTCAATGTTGGGAGTCACAGATGAAGACAATGGGTAGCAATGGATTAGGGTGGAAATTTTTTTTCTTTTGATGATTTGTCATCTTCCTGTACATAAAATTGAACATTTAAGCTGTTTTTAGAAAAAATATAGACTCATTAACATTTTATCAAATTTTGTTATTTAGACACCCTTTTACCCCCTTAAGATATTTTCTATACAATTGTTATAATACACTTCTGTTTACAAAATTCATTAAAAACTTATATTTAAATAACGTTGCATTAGGCTTAAAAATCGGCTCCTTTTACCTACTCTTCTTCAACATGATTTATAAAAATATAAGTGTGTAATCATGACGTTAGCTAAATACACAATTACGTAACTATTAAAAAAAATTGTTTGTACATTTAATTTACTTCGTTTACAACAACAAACAGAAGTATGATGAAATGAAATATCATTATTTAAATAGTATTTAACAATTAAAAACATCGTAGTGTGTAGGATTTTTGACGACTCTCAAAGGAATTCCATCGACCTATAACAAGGACCTTCAGGAGGATAAGGAGGCACTATTTAGTGCTTACGACATTGTGATCGATCTGCTACACGTCACTCGAGATTCTATAAAAACGTTAAAAGTGAATTCTGAAAAATGCCGTGCAGCATTGACTTTAAATATGTTAGCCACTGACGTTGCTTACTATCTTGTGCGCAAAGGGGTAAGATTTAAAAATTTTCAATACCGATCCGGTAGGACAAATCAAGATAAAGTGAATTACTTACCACATTCAGCTGTACACAAAGTGTTATTTTTATATACAAATTCTTCATCTTCTCAAAATTATTTGAATGTTTAAAATTGTATTATTATAATAAAATTTTAAACATTCAAATAATTTTGAGAAGATGAAGAATGTGTATACATTTTCTAATATACGAATAAAAGTTAAGTTAAGGGAGCAGGCCTGGTCTAAACCCAAAAAAAGATTTTTTTACGACTCCAAAAAACTTTTGTGTTGAAAAGCAATCATTCTGAAAATTTGTATGCTATCGATACTTAATAGTATCTTAAATGTTACTGTTGTAAAACCTCAAAATCTTGTTCCGTCACAATAAATTACTACTTTCAATACCGTATTTATTGAAGGAACTTTGTTCCTCACACGATTCTAGGTGACATGATGAACGAAAATTTCTTTTTCGGCGGTTATTCGACTCCTTTTGGCACGTATTACAAAATGAGCGGAGCAGTTTCTCGTTCAATTTTTATTTTATTATTGTTTTGGGAGATCCAATGAATTTTTTGAAAAATATTTTTTAATATTTTTTAAAAAATTGATCGGATCTACGAAAAAGAATAATACAAAAAGTTTAACGAAAAAGTGCTTCGCTCATTTTATAACACATATCAAAAGAAGTCGAATAACAGTCGAAAAAGAAATTTTCGTTCATCATGTCACCTAGAATCGTGAGAGGAACAAAGTTCCTTTAATAAATACGGTATTGAAAGTAGTAATTTATTGTGACGTGTAGGATCAAGATTTTGGGGCTTTATACAATGGTAAAATGAAAGATATTATTAAGTATTGATAGCATAAATTTTTTTAGAATGATTGCTTTAAACTATAAAGAGTTTTCTAGACTTGAATAAAAATTCTATTTTTGGGTTTAACCCAGTCCTGTATCCTTAAGCTTTTATATAAAATTTAAAAAGCACAATAGTTTAAAGCTTTACATATCACTTATCTTTTAGCTCAGTTTTTCAAGTTATTTAATTCAAATAAACAAAAAATTAAAATTTGATTAATTTTCAAGATTGGTATGAAAGATATGTTGTTACAATATATTAATACATTTCTCGAATAAATAATATTGTGATGTTTAATACATATTTTATGTATATTACTTTTACAAATTTTGTGAATTGAAGCGAATTATCTTACAAGGGGAGATTCACAGATTCAAGAAGCGAAATTTTATGAGACTTTGAACGGTATTTTTCATCCTTAGTTTGTTCCAATGGTCCCTCGAGATATAAGCTAATTGAGCTCAATTGTGCGTTGATTTAGTGAAAAATGGTACTTCTTCGAATCCTGCAATTCTTTATACTAGAAAAAGAATCCAAAAGTTAAAAATAAATAAATGAGCTCTGATTTCAGCTTTATTTTGTACAAAAATATTAATCTGTTCCAAAGTTATTAATATTCAAAGAATGTGACGAAGAATGCCCGAAAAATCACTATATTTAAAAGAGTGAAGATCCTCGAACATTTTATGTTTCTATTTTATTCATTATTTTTTAAAATTATTTTAGTAGTTATCAACATTAATAGAAAGTGATAAATATTGCATTAAAAATCACTGCATTTAAAAGAGTTAAAATCCTCCAATTCTGATGGGATTATATAACTATCTTCGCAGGTTAATATTTTTGAAACATTAATATAAAACTTCTTTCGTCGAGTTATTAATAAATCAAATAGTTGGCCTTTATAAAACATTTTACCCTTCAACATATGATTTACATCTTTCTTCTATGTATTAAACAAATGTGTAATGTAATTTATTAGAGAATTCATGAAGTCGTTTTTGCACTTCTTACATTCTTTAGCTTCCGCGCGCACTTTCGAACGACGCTTTAGAAGGCTCTCAAAGTTTCGAACTTAAGCTGCTGTCCCGTGGCCTACACAAAACCGGAATAGCAAAGCCGGAATGGCCGACTAATCACAGTTTTTTCGGGAAATCGACCGATTCGGCTCCGATTTTAACCCCCGTATGTCCCATGGAGTATATTTTTTAGGTAAAAATTCAAACTGATGTTACATTAAAGCAATTTTTTGTAAAACTTTTGTGCACATGTATTTTTTATATGAAAACATATTTGATAGTAACTTTCTCGTGTAATATTATGCTAAATTTCCTTGAGTTTGATAAAATTTTGATTATTAGTGATCGAAAGTGAGGTTAGGGTGACGCTTATTTCCGGAAAAGATGCTCCATGTGACAGTAGGGGTTTAACACATTTCTTCCCAAGCGGCCATTTTATAGTCGATTGGTTTTTTGCCTAAAAAATTGTCGAAAAAAAAATAATAATAACCAATAGCACTTTTCTGAAGTAAAATTGTCCGCTCTTTCCGATTCTGAAGTCAGAATTTTTAAATTTCCGTTGGAAAATTTCAAAATTACGGTTGTAGGCAAAAAACCAATCGACTATAAAATGGCCTCTTGGGAAGAAATGGGTTAATCTCGAAACCGGTATTCAATTGCCCTAAGCATTAAAATTCTCACAAGTATAATGTTCACTGTTAAATGATTTAATTGCCCTCTTTAAATTGTGATAAATATTGCCATCATGAGATGTTTTATGTATCTCGTATTTATAATGAAGAAGTGTCAGGAGAGAGTCGTCAGTTGTTATACATGAATATAGAATGTATATACATAAATTTATGTTAGTATTATAAATACTATACTTACTGTATCAGATATGATGATTATGTTATTATTATTCTATTTAAGGTGATTGATGCTAAAGCCACCTATCACCGACAAATATGAGGAACCACTTTTCTCAAATAATTTTCAATTTTTTGCAAATATCTTTATGAAACGTTATTGTCCTAATCAAAAACAACAACTTACCATAGAATTGTTTTCTCAAATTTGAAAATTGAATGAAATAAGTGGTTCCCCGTATTTGACGGTAACAGGGGGTTTAGCATCATCTTAATTTCATAGGCACAACATACTATAGAATACTTTTCATAATTGAAAAGAGAGTAAATGTAAGAACACAAAAACGCAAAAATAGAAGCTATCGCCAAACCGTACAGTTATATAACAACTTGAACAAATTTAAAATGAGCGGCAGCACGGCTGTCGACTTGTAAAAACCGAAACGGATTTATCGGAATGTCTCTGATTCGTTGACTTCAGGGTACTCACACATGGTCTGGAAAATTCCGGCCAGAATGGGCTCTCGACCAATAAAATTTCGTAAGGAAGAGATGGAAGATAATTTGAGAGGTTTTGATTGGTTTACAGCCCATTCCGGCCGGAATTTTCCGGACCATGTGTAAGTATCCGCAGTCCGTCTTCCGATTGGTCAACGCCATTCCGGCTTTGCTATTCCGGTTTTGTGTAGGCCATGAGACAACAGCCTTATTGTCCATCAAGGGGGTGCCAATTATCGCTTAACACAGCGATTTTTATTTACTTTTGGATAATTTTTTTAGCATAAAAACTTGCAAGATCAGAAAAAGAGGTACCATTTTTTACTATAATAACGTATAGTTGAGGTCAAGTGGCTTATACCTCGAGATCAAAAGCCCATTAGAACCTGTGACACTCTCCTTTTTAGTTATTTAAATGAAACTTCCGGGGATGTGAAAGGATACCACACGTACGCTTATTACGGAACATGTTTAAAACTGTATTCTAGTTGCAAATAATAACGGAATCTTTTGAAATTTTAACCAGACAATGGTTATAAAAATTCGGAGGGCACCGTAAGCCATTCTTTTTTAAAAAAAGTTTGTTTAATCTCAAATAGTTTAAAATAAAAAAGTTGATAATACAGATCCATGCAAACTTTTTCGATTTTTTAACTACGCCCTTTGTATTTGTATAAACATTATCTAGTTCCATTTTTATAAGATTCTGTTAGATAATCTGGATTTAGAAAATAGTTTTGAAAAACACCCATTCACTCCCTCTTAAAACTAAGATTATAGAAAATGTAATTATTGATTAACAGCAATTCACTTCATCCAATTTTGTGTACTAGGAATAATTCAAAAATATTGTTCATAAGATGTTAGAAAATAATCACTGTAAAAAGTGGCTTCTAAAAATACTACTCAGAGTAGGAAATTATGGGACCTACTCTGAGAGTAGTAAATTTACTACTCATTGTAGCATGTATACTATGTCAATAGTAAATTTACTGCTTTCAAAATAGTATATTTACAAGTCTCAGAGTAAGTCCAATAATGTCCTCCTCTCAGAGTAGTGTTTTTACAGGCCAATTTTGAGTGATTTTGATTCTTTCTAAATAAGAATATTAAAGTAGATTAATTCTATTTCTATTTATACAGATTCCATTTCGAAATGCTCACCACATCGTCGGCCAAATTATTTGTGCAACTGAATCTGAGAACATTCCAATAGAAAAATTCCCCGTTTCTCGATTAAAAAAGTTTTCGTAAGTTTAAAATAAGACATTAAAATCTAAAGTTTACTATAATTGAATATAAATCAATGCTTTTTACTTTTCACAGAGCCGTTTTCGACGAAGACGTAAAAGATATATGGAATTTTGAACGCAGTGTAGAACAGTATGAAACGTATGGAGGTACAAGTTTAACAGCAGTACAACAGCAAATTGACACCCTCAATACTTGGATGTCATAAACTTAACCAAGCCATTGAAATTGAATATAATAAACCTGTTAAATGATAATCAAAAATTGTGAAATAATTTTGTTAATCGCTTATAGCTGATTACAATTTTCTGCATATCACTTAAGTTTATTGTAAATTTTGTTACATTTTATATCATTCACTTCTTCGGTATACAAAATTAGTTTTATAATGATATTTCTCTTTCGGCTTAACTGAAAATACTATTTCATTCATGACTTGGTCTTTGTTCTGTCAATTAGGAAACGGATAAGACGTTTTTATCAATAGATTTACAAGCTATATTTTTGAAGAAGGCCAATGATATGTAAAAATACATATATTATATCTATATACAATACTCTAGAATATAAGCGCAGTAACCAAGATATACACATACTATACATATAATTACAAGTGAGATTTAATCAAACAGTTAAAGATCTCTTTTTCACCGTTATGGGACAGAATTATGTCAGTTAGTCAAAGACTTAGGTATATTGAACACTACAATTTATACTGCGAAATAAAATTTGTTGAACATATTTTTTCTTTATAGTCTCTTAAGATTTTTCAACGTTTTGACTGAAATCGAACTAGTATATGTTTCATCTATTGCTACATCAAGACTATTTTTTTTTTAATATAAATATTAAATATACATTGGGACATAATTTTTTTTCACATGATTATCGGTAACACTTAGACACAAATGCACCCAATGTACGACAAAGGAACTGCAATTTAAATGAAAATAAAAAAATTATTCAGAACCATTAGAAATTTAACCTACACCAAAAGATTGTTCATCAGAACAAATTCCTTGTTACACTTTAGCTTAACAAGAACATACGAACATCTTGATGTTTATTTAATTGAAAAGTCTCTATATAGGTCAGATTAATCTACCATAAAACGTTCAGCATTAAATTATTTAAAAATATCTTTTCCATACATAATTATTTCGTAATACATACTAATAAATTCATATATTTATCATATATATATGTATACACATACATATATGTATGTATACACTCTAATCTGCAAGGCACTCCAAATTTATATTACATCTGTATTTTACAAATGTGTGACATTCGGTTTAGAGCATATCATTGATTTTTAACCGAGTAGTGCGACACAATAGATATTAGAGTGACAAGATCTTAGTGATGCTCTCAACAATTTTCAACATTGTCAGCTGGAAATAAAATATAGCTGTTTTCATGATTTCATTCTTCTGCTACCATATCAACTTTACAGTAGTATTTGCCTTTGTTCCATTCACACAATCATAACATTCTAAATTTTATGCATATGGCAGAGCAACAAAATCCCTCGATTCACAATTCAAGACACTTTGCGCCACACATTAAGGAGCAGCATCCCACATTTTTGTCTCAACAGTTCATTTCATGTACAATTTTCGTTTATACATAAAAAGAAAACGAAAAAATAAGATGTTCTTCAACTGCATATGACTGTTTTCTGCATTGTGTGTAAACTTTGGCTTCTCGCTTTAGTAATAGCAAGTTTCACAAGCCTTTGTAGTCGTACATAAATACAATATGTTACAAGAAACACTTATCTATATGAGTGCATGTACATCATCTTTGTTTGCATAACATCAATGATAATGTACATGATCAGCGCATGTGCAGATTCATTATTGAATAATGATTTAATGTTGATACGGTACCTCAACAGCAAGTACCAACCTCAGTCAGTTTTTTGTTGATATAATTCCTTCAAAGACTTGAGTTCATCGATCAAAGTTTGATTTCTATTTTCCAACACGGCTACCCGATTTTCTAAACATTTTATATATTCTTTCTTTTTTCTTCTGCATTCACGTGCTGCTTCCCTGAAAATTAGAAAAAATACAAAAGTTAAATGTTTACCAAAAATTGAATATTGATGTAAAAATGATATTTAAATTACCTATTCTTGAGAAGCCTCATTTCTCGTTTCCTGGCTGCATCTTCAACTACTACACCATGACCTGTACTTGCTAAAACATTGCGGAAACTGTACTTCATATATAATATTTATAAAAATTATTAGAAATATTATTATTGAAACTTTAATTTGAGCCCTAATAGAAAATCATCAAGTTTTATGTACATTCCTCCCTTTGTTATTAGCTAGAGCCTGGAAAAAAATGTTCCATATATGGCAATATATGATGCCACATATATGAATTTTGCGTCTATATGGACTTATATGACTTACATGTATATCCGATTTCAGTTTTTGTAATAAGGCTTCAAAAGCTAGACTTCAGATAGCTCTAGTGATCAAATTTGAATGTATCATGCATTTGATAATACTCAAATTAACGGACTAAGCTTTGATATTCTTATTTTAAAAATATATTTTTTTAATAAATATTGCTCTAAAAAAATTATTTTATGCATGCACATATGTGCATGTATGGGCATGTATGGGCATATATGGGCATATATGGATTTACTTTAAGGTACAAATAAAACCGTATATAATTATATATAACTATATATAATCATATATAGCCATATTGTCCAAATAGATGCAAAATTCATATGTGGCCATATATGGATATATATGACTATATATGACTGTATATGACCATATATGCACATGTATGTTTTCCATATATGATAATATATGTCTATATATGAAAGATTTTTTCCCACGAGAGAAAGCCAGATTATAAACAGAAAACCTAAATAAAACTAGATAATTTTTTACCAAGAAATATTTAAGTTTTATAATTATATGTTCTTATTTACTAAATATTTTTAATTTACATTTTAATCATACATACCTGGTACAAAGAATTGTGCATCCTGACTCTGGGCATACTGTACAATCGTACCACCCGCCGTTGCTGAGTTACTCATACTTAGTGTGTGTAATCCTGGCACACCTTCTCCTTGAGTTGCTATTTGAATAGTTCCTGCAGGTATGACTGTAAATAAATATACTTTTTAACCTAACCAGTTCTGGCCTAAAGAAGATTAATTAAGCCAAGTTTTATAGGTTTTGACGTTTTGTGCAAAAAAGTTTCATTTATAAAGGCATTGATTAATATAATTTGAAGCCCACAAGCAACGATGCCACACCAAGCATGTTTTTAAATTAACTAAATCTTTAGAATAAATGAAATACGCGAAGGACAAGACCATTTATTTTGATGAACGTTGAACAGTAATTATCTTAAGAATAAATCTAGGACAAGGGACAGATTGCAGGATAATTAATTACTAGGAATGCCAAGGGTTGTCATAGCAAATAAAAATAACCAACCTGTTTGGTAATGGAGCGAATGGGAAGACACTTCACTGTCCACATTAGAGTCACATTCAGAAGAGGATTCAAGGGGGGGCAAACGACCCTCTGGAACACCGAACCAATTTAACCCCTGTTTTACTAAGTTTATTTGATTACTTGATTTTTCCAATGTAAATAATTCACTAGAAAATGCGAGTTTGCTTATAAAAAATAAAAAGAAATATAAATTTCAAAATTTATAATAAGATTCGATCATTTTTAGCTATTTTGAGGTCACAAGCTGTCTGCATTCAGAAAGTGTGATGAGCTATATATTTAAAAATAAAATTAGTAGTTTCAGTTTTCCGTCGATGCTTTGTGGTTGTTGTCCTATATGCTTGAAAATATTTTGTGCAGTCAGGTCATACACAAACAAATAGTACTAAACAATGATTATTTTTTTACTTTAAATGGAATACTTTATTTGCATATTTTCATTTTGTGCTAAATTCATTTAGTTATTCAGGAGTGGGAATATAAAAGGGATCTGCATTAATGTTATTAATAAATAAAAGTTAAGCCTATCCAAATATGTTTACTAAGCTTGGTATGGCATCCTGTCCTTAGCAATAAATCCATTACCATGAACCAATCACCGCTTACATTATACCGTCGATACACGAGTAAAAAGTAGTTTTATTGATCGTATGAACTGACATGCACTGGCGGATCTCTATCGATACAAACTTTAAATGGACAAATTGCTCAAGACTCGTATTTTCTTTTATGTTAATGCTTGCATAAGTAAAAGTAGCATAACACTCACCCGCAATCTCACCTCCTCCTAGATCGTTTAATATTTTCCTGTAGGACGGTCTTCGCGATAATATGTCCCTTCGCTTCTTCGGGGATTCATCGTCGGAGTAGCTGTCGTCACTGGCGGTTTCGACGACCTGCGAGTAAACGTAGTTATAGCAGAGTACGTAGAAGCGGCATAGTCGATATGTACCTGCAATGCCTGTAGGCTTCCTTGAGCTGTCTGTATAACTGAGTTGGGTTTGCTAACAAGAATGACATTTCCCTTGGAGATGGCTACAGGTTGAATGTTTGTGGCCGTTTGAATGACTGACTGTTGGTTGGGTTGTATGACCGATTGCACCTAGTCAAAGATTCGAGATACATATTAGCGTTGGGCCAATGTTAAGGTTGCGCGTAACAGCAGCATTATGCAAATGTGGGGGAGCGTAAGTAAGTGTCGGTGCATGCTCGATAATAACATAAGTTTAAGCAAGGGCAGTAGGAGGGCATGGATACACAGGAGGTCATCCTGTATACCTGCGCTAGAGCCGGGGAGGGCAGCGTAAGTTGCAGAATGCTGCTGGAGGCTATCAGTTGAGTCGGAGTTAGCTGCTGGTGATTATTATTGAGTGAGTGTACCGATGTTACGATGGTCGGCGCGGTCTCGCCGCTCTGAGATCCCTGCGACAGTGGGTCCACAGCTGATCCGTTTTCCTCGACCATGCTTTCCATAGCCCGGGGACCGCGAGCCCTGCAAAGTCCATCGAGACAGGCTCGTGAGTGTTTTTTAACGAGTACACCGCGCGAGAGTGGTGCTATCCCGAGTAGCTACACTTGCGCGCGCGCACTCGCACACACGCAACACGCTCGTACACGCAGCGGGCAGCTGGAGACTATGGCCTTGCTTTGCTTTACATAAGCCTGCGGCCTGCACGGGAGAGAGCGAGAGAGGCCTGCGGACACACACACACGACACACGCACACTGGCCGCTGCGTGCGGAGCTTGGGCCCCTAAAAATTGCGGCCTACTGCCTCTTGGTAAACAAGCTGCGCCGCCGCTGCTGCTGCTGCTGCTGCTGCAACTCTTGCGACTCCTCGGCGCGGGCAGAGCCCGGGATGTTGTTTCCGCCGATCCTCGCCCATGTGTCGTGTATGTATCACTCGTCTTTCTCGCTCTTGGCGCGCAGCACACAGCAGGTCCGCACGCAATTCTCGCAATCTATATAGCGATTGCGAGGCTATTGTGCGCTCTCTATTTTTTCTCTCTATCTCTCTCTCTCTCTCTGTTGTGCTCCAGCGCTGCGTGCGTACAAGTACGGCCGAGTGCAGTTGGACTGCTCGCGCTCACGGCTACTACGAGGCATATCGGGCCTCTCGCGGAAGCTCCTCTCCGCCGCGTACAAATAACTCCGCTGATCGGCGGTGGTCCACGCTCTCCGCGCTGCAGCACGGGGAGAGAGAGAGAGAGACAGAGAGAGAGAGAGAGAGAGAGAGAGAGAGCCCGGCTGTTATTATTCTCCAGCTGCGGGTACTTACCAGTTACGTATTTCTCGTCACCGAGTTTCCTGCAATCGGAGTGGGCAAACGGGCAGGTACGTAGCAGCCACGTCAAAACTCCAGTGGCTTCGTCACTGGTGGAGCCCACGACCTCCGAGCTGCGCGTCACCGACAAAATGGCCGACGAGCCCCCCCCCCAACGATCCAACTTACCCCCCGCCCCCCTCCCCCAGTCCCCTCCCCACCGGGCACGCGCACGCACACGTGCAGACTGCTCCCCCCGACGAGACCTTATCGCCTTCTCTAATCGTATGTGCCACTCTTCTCGCCTTTTTCTTTTTTCCTCTTTTTTCTTATTGCGATGCAACAACGCGCTGCGCGACCAGCCAACAAAACTCGCGGCTATTTACGACTCTGTGATGTTTGCGCAAAAAGTTAGCGCGCGCGCGCAAGTCACTTTTTAAAGCAGCGAGCTAATATAGAGAAATTGATTAGCCCGCCGCGGGCCAGCTAAGTATGGGCAAACATTCGTTATCAAAAATGAGCGAGGCGGCGACCGTAGAAGGAAAAATTTACATGAATGAATCATCAGATCTATAATGTGCGCCGAGCAACAAGTTACTTTATATACGTGTGCGCGCCCGCGAGCCGAGCGCCAAAATCTATATTGCAAACACGAGATTATACGCACACGCGCGCGGCTTCCAGAATCTTCGAAGCCTAACTAAGTTAGCTGCGCAGCGAAGAGCCGCGCGAAGACTTTTCGACCCGGGCCAGCAGGAAATTCGCGCCTGCACGCTTTATTTACACGAAGAGATAGCGCTTTATTATAGTGTTTTTCCAAGTGAAATTAGCATAATGCGAAGCTCGGAATCGTAAAGAGCGAGCTGTATAATATGCCCCCCCCCCCCCCGGGCCGCGGATCGATGCGCGCGAATAGGTATATTAAAAAGTTGGGGCAAAAATTTTGGGCGCGCGCTACTCTCCGCCGTTCGAAAAGCTTTGATATGATACGAGGAACACACACATGTATATATACATATGTATAAGTAATGGATTGGTGAGAGGAAGGGCGGCGCAGGGAAACAGCAGCATTCCGTGGATTCTCTGCACCTCGCGCGCGCGCGGCTCGCTCGAAAAGCGAGAAGAACCTTCGATTGCCGCCGCGCAGCGCGCTCAAATAAAATATCGAACTTTTAAGCGTGTGCGCGCGCGCGCGCGTGTGCGTTCTCCGCGGCGCATGAGGCCACGAGCATTTCACACGCGCCGCGCGCGCGCGAGAGAGAGAGAAAAAGCCGCTGACGTCATCAGGCGATGACGTGAGCTTGGGCGCGAGTGTAAGTATAACGCTCCGAGGCAACGACGACGACGACGACGACGACGACTCGCGACGACGGCGAACGCGTCTATATAACCCGCGTGCTTACTTATGTGTGTATTGTATATTAGCTTCGGAGCGTATGTGTTGTGCGTGAGTCGTCGGTCGTCGGCTCTCTGTCTCTTTCACTCTTTTACGGTATAGGTGTGTATTGGCCGTGCGAGTGGCGGAGAGAGGCTTTTCTGGAATATCGGACTAAATGCAACGCACTATACGCCGTTCGAGGTGTTCTTTTTTTTTTCTTCTTTTTTTCTTCTTTTTTTCTCTTTGCTCGCGCAGATATTCCCTCGGAAAGAAAAATACTGCACTATACGTGAATCGGATGAAAATAGGTTTTGTTTACGCTCGCAGAATCATATTATGTTGTTACCGCAACTGACTTTTATTTAAATTGACAGTATGTTTTCGTCCCGTTATAAGGCCGCAGAGACCCGAAGCTTGAATATATACTTAATTATCGCATTATACAACAAGTAATTTAATTGCATGCATAAATATTTAGAAAATTTATTTTCTTATCAAAATTGAGTATCTTTTTTTACTTTAATCAACGTGCATTGCTGCTCCTTATTATGCCGAGTTAGCTTTTTGATATTTTACATTTTATAAACGGCTTTCAATTCAGAATACAACGTTTATAATTGTTATTAAGAGAAGTATAATGTAAGGTTTTCTTATCAAATCGATATGAAAGCGTTTAAATGATGAATGCTCGCTCATCTCTCTATTTCCCTCGTTTCTGCGTCTACCTCATCATTTATTTATAAACTTTTATTAAAGAAGATTGTACTTATCCACGAAATTCTGACGATCTGCAAAGTTTGCAGTTTCCATTTTCCATTGTATACACGCGCATTTATTCTCCCGCTCGCCATACTCACTCATAATCTCTCGGAATTTTTTCAATGTAATGAGAAAATTTCCCGTTTCCTCGACCTATAATTGTCTGTTTTTACTTAACTAAAATCTGCTAAATTTATTGTTATAATATGCACGTTATCAACTCCATTTTCTTTAATTAAAATATAACTATTTAATTTTCACTTTGCAAACGTTGCATCAAACATACGTACGTAGTTATTAACATTTATGCATGACTGACACACTTATTTCTGTACACTTACCTATTAAGAAATTATATAATTGTATAATTGTATTAGTGAAATTGCATTGATTCTATTTTAAAAACTTGAAATTCTGTCAACACATTTTTTTCTATTTTTTTTTGTAATATACTCAATAGGATTTAGTATAAACTCTAAAAGGTGAAAAGTACAATTTTGTCTTTGATGTACAATTACCATAGCAGCATGACGTAATACTGACGATATGACGTCAACCAATTCAAATGATTCACCTCCACACATCCGAAGTCGCTTTCAAGGATGTTCATTGGTAAAGAATTGAAGAAGTATTATAGATTCGCCGTCGGGTATCGATCATTAATTTTACGGAAAGAAAACTGAACTTTTGTGTAATTGGAATGTTAAAAAGTATCTTTAGGTATATAGGTACGCTTTTTTAAAAACATTCCAAGAATAATTCAAAACGGTTTCATACGAAATTATTGAATTTCCAGATAGCTTATAAAAAGAACAGCAAAATAGAACATGATTGACAAATAAATAGCGTAACATTTTAATACAGAATTAACATAACTTTATAGTTATGAATTTTATCGGCGGATAAACTAGATCTGACGCATCCCCTTAAATAAAAGAAAACACAAATATATTTTGAAAATCGTAAAACCTTACAATTTTTAATTTTTATATGTATATTATATTATATAAAATATAAGATTTCTAATATTTATAATATTAAACCTTTATAATTATGTACTACTATACATAAGTTTTAATTAATACTACATTGACTATATTATGATATAAAAATCATGTACGTGTAATGAATCGCAGATCCATTAACTTGTAGATAAAAAAGCATCTCGCAGTAAAAGTTGTCCTAGTGGTTCGCTACTGAATTCTCCATCCTTATAAACATATTTACCTCTAACAATTGTAGCATATACTTTTCCAAAGAGTTCTTCACCTAAATAAGGAGTGAGCTGCAATATAACCAAAGGAATAATATTATTTAAAAAAAAATTAAATATAATAGTAAGTATACAATAATCCAAACATGTTGAAAATCGCTTTTTTAAAAGTGTCAGAGTATAATGAGACACTATATAGGGGAGAGTTCCCCAGTATGACCCCCTCCCAGTATTACCACCCATGCGTTTTAAACTCCTACCACTAGATGGCTGCACTATACTCGCTGAATTAGCTGCATTTTGTAGTTCTATCAAACATACTCCGCGGTTTTTACTTTGAACTCATTGTTCGAAAAGTTCTCGCAAGAATAACAGACAAGCTGGTATTGTCTGTGTTAAAAGTTAATTTTCGGAGCAGACCTCTTTTTCTATAACGTCTTTATACCCTGATAACACATAACGTTTTACGGACGTTTTTAAAACGCTGGAATTAAAACCTTTAAACGTTAAAAAGAAAAGTTATAAATACGTCTGAAAAGCGTTGGTGAAACGTCTGAATGTCCGGAGATTCGTTCCACATAATACGTTGTAAAACTGTTTTTAGAACGTTTGAAAAACTCTCCAAGGTCTGTCGAATGGTACAAATATAAACGGTCTAAAAACGTTTTTAAAACGTTCAGATTAAAGCGTTTGAAAAAAAACTAGCATTAAATATATCGAGAAAAATGGTTTAAATAGAATTTGATGCTACAAATATTACCAAATTTGGAAGTATCATCCAGATGGTACTTCCATGGTAATATTTGTAGCATCAAATTTATTTAAACGATTTTTTTCGATATATTCTATGCTAGTAGTTTTTCAAACCATTATTAAACCTGTTTCAAACGTTTTAAAAACGGTTTTATAACGTATTATGTGGAACGAATCCCCGGACATTCAGACGTTTAACCAACATTTTTCAGACGTATTTAAAACTTAATTGGAGCGTCGCTAAGCCGATATTTCTTTTTTGTTACGCGATATAACCTAAAATGATACACAATACTTGTTGCTCAGTACGGACATCCCGAGTGTTTCCTAGTATGATCACCCCCTTTATCAAATAGAATAAAATTGAAAGTTGTTTTATTAGTTTTAATTTCCCTTGTTCAGAAGATAAATGTTTATACAACTAAAAAAGGCAAGAGGAATATGGACTGATGAGAACACGAAGAAAGCCATAACTTCGCTTAATATTAAGCAAATTAACATCGGCAGAAAGAGAGAGAGAGACAGAGAGAGAGAGAGAGAGAGAGAGAGAGAGAGGGAGGGAGAGAGGGAGGCAGGGATAGAGAGGGGGAGGGAGAGAGATAGGGAGGGAGAGAGAGGGAGGGATCGGGGGAGGGGAAGAGAGAGAGGGAGAGAGGGAGGGATGGAGAGAGAGAGAGGGAGGGAGAGAGAGACAGAGAGAGAGAGAGGGAGGGTGAGAGACAGAGAGAGAGAGGGAGGGTGAGAGAGAGAGGGGGGGGAGAAAAAGAGAGGGAGGGTGAGAGAGAGAGGGGGGGAGAAAAAGAGAGGGAGGGAGAGAGAGAGTGAGAGGGAGGGAGAGAGAGAGAGGGAGAGAGAGAGGGAGGGAGAGAGAGAGAGATAGAATTGTACACGTAATTATTGTGCACAATTCAGCATTAGTCAAATATATCTGTATATAATTTGACCAATGCTAAATTGTGTATAATAATTACGTGTATAATTCTTATGTTTAAGAAACGCGCTATGTCAAATAGCTATGGGTGGTCATACTGGGTGACTCTCCTGTAGTTAGAAGTATGATGAAACATAGTATACGTAGTATTAATATTTTCAAAAAATAAATTGGTTGATATCATATTTTTGAATAGCTAATAAAGTAATAAGTGAAATCAAGTTAACAAAATAATGTTAGCGACTATTTTATAATATTCAGTTTCATTGATGACTCGAGCATTTGAATGTTAAGAATCGGCTCTATCGGCACCTATGCTTTTATTATTAAAAAAATAATCTACAAAAGTAGACTGCTTCGATATTTGTAATAATTCGGCAATGTAATCGACAGGCAATTTCAGATAAAGTTAGTTTAAAAAATTCCACGTTTTTTTCAATCTAAAAGTTTATTTTCTTTTTTCAATTTTTGCATTCCTCTTAAATGAACGCAATAGGTGTAATCACCTTCGAAGCAAGTTGTTTTAACTGTCTCTTTACCCTTTATATATCATTTAATTAGTCTATCCTTTACATGTCCTATTTCTTTCTTGTCTCGATCATTAGGGGAGGGTGAGGTAAAAAGGTCACTTGTGCATGCATGGGGATCACAGTGGGGTAAATGGAACATTTTGCTATAGCAAGTTTATAAATCGAATATGTAAGATAAAAAGGAAATGACTGAAAATAAACTATACATCACCAAGATGAAGTTAGAAAGGAACAGAACAGCTCATGTCAACAAATAAATATTAAAAATCATCGATGCAAGACAAGCGTATTTTCGATGTCATCTTTCCACTCACCTATGAAGCAAAAGAAACACTAATATAAAATAAATGTTTAATTAAACTAAGGTGACTGTACCTAATATGGTCCACCCCGGCTATTGTATAAGTTATCATGTAATGTAGTCCTTAAGGTGATGCTAAAGCCACCTGTCACTGACAAATACGAGGATCCACTTTTCTCATACCATTTTCAATTTTGAGTAAATATCTCTATGATAAGTTGTTATTCCAATCAAAAAGAACAACTTTTCAGAGAGATATTTTCTTAAAGTTTAAAAATGAATGAAAAAAGTGGATCCCCGTATTTACCAGTAACACGGGGTTTAACATCACCTTAAACACCTTAAACAGCTGATGCATTATGTATATCGATGAACCTAGCTTACGAAAACTGTGTCTGCTGTGTTTCCTACGAAGAATAACATTTGGATTTTCACCACGAAGACTAGCACTTATCATGATTTTCTCACGAAGACTAGCACACTTCGCGATATTCTGCCGACTGACTTTTTCGAGCTACTTTTATTTACTTGGGTAACCTGATTTTCTCGGGTAAATTGATAATTCTTTGAGTACCAAAAAACTCTAGTAGAATAATTTAAAAAATGTCTGAACGTAGGAAATCTATTAAATTTTAAAATACATAAATTGAATAAAAATTGCGATTTTTACAAATGTTTTGAAATTAATATTTCAATTTTCTTCTACTAAAATAGCTTTAAAATGATATTTGAAATGTAGTTCGTGAATTTATCAACATGATAAATTCCTGATGATTTATATTATGAGAAAAAGAAACAGGATTTCGGATAAAACAAAGACTCGATATTTTTATGTAGATTTATAGAGTTTATTCAATTCAAAGAGAAGGGAAAGCCTTGCGGCATAAAACTCTTCTTGTAGATTTAATTTAACTAATTGCAGAAAAGAAATGCGAACTGTGTGTGTTGTATATATCTGTGTGTATGTGTGAATGATCAGGACTGCGTTGCGCACGTCCTACGGGTTCAGAGATCGCGTTCTCGTGGCAAGGGCCACCCGGATTCGTCTTGCACGAATCGCGAAAGTAAGATGTACGAGACGTTGCGTCGGACGCTTTCACACGAATATTCTTTTTACGTCCGGATCGTTACCGCCCCGATCGCACCGTGTACGAGACACCACCGAACTAATTACCGTAAGAAGGAAAAATACAGAAGGCAATCTATAACCGGTGAAGCTAATAAACGATGACGATTCTGTGTTTTTCTATTATATTCTTTTATGCGCAGAAAAATATGATGCCGAACTCTCGAGGGAAAGAAGAAGTAAGTACCACTTGAATAGTCAAGAGTGACAGTCTTTTGTCGCCCGTCGCGTGCAATCAAACATATGACATATAGCGCCACGGATTTAAATTTCGTTCCGACGGAACAATATTTAGGTATACTAATTGGAAGGAAATTACGTCTTCTTTTTGAAAACGTCTATATTTTTAATATTAATAATACGTTTCACGTATATTATACATAGACAACAATTTTCTTTGCTATTTTTATAAAACTTTGTAAAATTAATATTTTTTTTATTTTACAAAAATAGCTTTAATGTAATTGTGAGATGTATCAGTTGGAAGAATGTTGTCTACTTCATGAGAATTAATATACTTTTAATATATAAAACGACGAAAAAATTTTCTTTTCAATTTTTACATATTTTCAAAAATTAATATTTTCATTAAAAAATGTACTTTTTATTATCCATCAACTACAAAATCTTATCAGTATAATTTTCGCATGGCGTAGATACCGTGCATTTATACAAGCATAGTTCGTATCATGCACATAAGAATGGTTCACATTTTAATTATGCACAATTTAGCATTAGTCAAATATATCTATATATAATTTGACCAATGCTAAATTGTGCACAATTAAAATGTATACAATTCTTATGTGTATGAAACGCACTATGCCAGTTTTGTCACTTGCCCCCCCCCCCCCCCCCCCGGAGCGTTACGTTACGTATATACCTATATGGGTGATGCTGCCATAACTGTCCAAGTTTAGCTTTAAAATTATTTGAAAATTTATTAGGCCTAAAAATTTTTTTTCTTTATAACTAACTCTTTCTTTGAGTTTGAGGGTTTTTTGCACTCATAATAACATTTAAAACAAAATACTTGAATGGGATACATTTAAAAGTATTCCTATCAAAATGTACACAATATTATGATGTTAGCAGGGGACCGAACTGACTGGGACGGAACTGACATTACAGGTTAAAAATGCTCGTAACGTCCCGTATATTTATTATTAAAATTTGTCCGCATAGATAATTCTTATGTCCACCAAATACTATGAGAAAATGCAGTTTGTTGACCAATAGACATAATTTAAATAGTGGTTTACAGGGGGAACGGAACTGACTGAAATCTTTGTACGTTACAAAATTAAAAAATCTTCTTGTGCGCGTTTGCAATTTTTCAAACCTTTGACAATTAGAATATTGCATAAAAATAAAAAGTTGATTTTTCACATGAAATAGGTAGAATAGCAAAAAATAATTAAGTCGTATTTTTCTTTGATCATAAAAATGAAAAATTTGAAAGTTACAGACGTTTAAAGTTTCCAAATTTTCGACATATATAGATATATTCTAATGCTACGTGATGTGATGAAAGTATAACATCGTGACGTCACGCAAATTTCAAATGTCTGTAATTACTTCATTTTTCGTTGAATTGCAAAAATACGAAACACGACCTAATTATTTTAGCATAAACTATTTGAACATGGAATAAAAAAAATCATGCAACAACCGAATTCTGACATTTGCATTTATGTACTCTGGATATATACTTTGAAAATTTTACGTTAAATACTTCTGAGAAGTCAAATAGCAAGTTTTTCAAAGCGTTTAATACTATTATCAACATTTTGGTGCATATCGCTGGACACAAAGTATGCATTGGGTTTTAATAGTAGTAACACTTTCATCCTTACAAAGCTTTCTCTTTGGGAAAGCAAAAGAATTGATCCGACTCTTCGAGAGTTTATCGATACAACTAACAGCACTAATTTATATATTCTATGCGAAAAGTGCTATAGTCTTCGTGGGAAACTTGTGAAAAATGCTAATCTTCGTTGGAAACTATGAAAAGTGCTAGTCTTGGTGGCAAATGCTCAAATGTGTTAGTCTACGTAAGGGCCGTCGAGTTGATGTCAGTAGAAGCCTTTTCATCGGAAAATTTCCTCCCGGAAACAAAAAAAGATCAACCTGTGTATTTTGTCTTGCAAATCATTATACTTACTGTGATATTAAATAAAGAAGTTGGCCCAATAAGTCGACACTGACGTTAATGATATTACGTATCTTCAGCTTCTCGGTATAGCATAGTTTGTTTTATTGACCGGCTATGTACCTTTTTAGTATAAGAGAAAAGGTGTCTACAGACTTATTCTACGCAATATGACCTATACGTAATAGAATGTATACACGATTTGTATCTAAAAACTGCCCTTAGAATTTTTTAAACTTTTTAAGGCTATAAAATATACATTTGTTCCAAAAGATAAATAAAGTGTTGATTGATTTATGAAAAATATATAATAATATGTGCTTAAATAATTTATGTGTTTTATTCGCGATTTATATAATCAAATATATAAGCGTAGATCTTACTACGTCCAACAAAGATAATTGTATTTATTCAGAATTTCTAAACCTAACTTGCATAATTAATGAAATATATATTACTTTTAACATTTATCTATACTATTTAATTATTTTTAACTCCTTCCGATACATTCATTTGTTTTTTATTAGTGATTAAAGAATTAAAAATAATGACGGGCCGAATCTCCAAATCCAAATCCAAATCTTTGTAGAATTACCCTATATGCATATTTACAATTAAAGAACAAATCTTTTGTTAGTTTTTATGCTATATTTTGATATCTAATCGACCCAAATAAAATTCTTTCAGTGCATCAACTTGACGGCCCTTACGAATACTAGCACATTTCAAATTCCTACGAAGAAACACATTTGAGCGCTTACCGCGAAGACTAGCTGCACTTTTCATAGTTTCCCACGAAGACTAGCACTTTTCGCATAGAATATATAAATTAGTGCTGTACTAATAATCTCTCGAAGAAGATTCTTTTTTTATCTGGTTCTGGTCTGGTACTAGACTCTATGCGTACTCAAAAAATTATCAATTTACCCGAGAAAATTAAACTATCCAAATAAATAAAAGTAGCCCGAAAAAGTCAAATACACTCTTCGTGGGGGACGCAACAGTCGTGCTATCCTTCGTAAAGACCATGGTAACTATGGTAAATGCTCAACCCTTAGGTGGGCCATAATAGGTACACTTACTTTATATGTCAAATGTCACATGGATTTCAGTTGCAGTGGACTTTAAGCTAACGGTACCTACGTATGATTTTTCTCAATATATATAATTAACAGCACTAAACATAGCATATTTATCAAAATAAATCCAATGTTGCTACCGCCAAAGTTCTTAATGCCTCACCTTCCCCTTTACCTCAACGCAAGTGTCTCATTATACCCCATTTGAGATATTTTACGGTTTGTATCATAACTTTGCTTAAATGTAATAAAATCAAATTTGTCGAAAAGAAAATTAAAGCTGAAACTATATTACCTACAAAAGTACACAACTCCGACTTTTGTAAAAAATTGGCAATATAATCTGGTCATTTAAAAAATAGTAAATTTAACAAATCTTCCGTCTTTTTTCGATCTAATGTATTGTTGTGTTTTTAAACTAAGTTATACACGGCGGCGATTGCTAAATGTAAATTTGTATAATATTTAATTGAATTCAAATTATTACAATAAAAAAATATATAAAATAAAAAAGACGATTAAAATACTTTACTGGAGATAAAGTTTACCGATACTATATTATGATATTGATAAGCAAACTTTACTTTTCATTATTATTTCTTTATGTACATAAGTTTATTATTAATTGTTATCGCGCGAATTCACGCAATTTTCGTATTTGTGCAGATATATACTTATTAAGAAAGTTTGTATAATAAGAACCTTGTTTTTATGATGAATTCCAGACTGCTGAACCTGCAAGAAATATAAGCATAATCTGCACTTTCTTGACATTAATCTGAATAATTATCACGCTTAACATAAAGGTGAAGTATACCTCTATCTTCTGATTGGGATCCCAGACGACGAAATCCGCGTCCATTCCCGGGCGCAAGGCGCCCTTTCTTGCCGCCAGTCCGCATAGGTCGGCGGGCGCCGAGCAGAGCAGTCTTGCGACGTCCTGGAAAGTCAGTCCTCGGCCTCTGGCCTCGGTCCAGAGCACCGAGAGGCCGAACTGCACGGAGGAGATTCCGCCCCAGGCCGACAAGAAGTTGCCGCCCTGCTTGAGCTCCGCGGTGCAGGGCGAGTGATCCGACACGACCATATCCAGTGTGCCGTCCTTCAGGGCCGTCCACAGTTTCTCCTATATTTATCCTCAAAGACATTACTTCCGATCGATACTCGTCGCAGAGCCTTATTTATTATAAGTCGAATAACCACACCAAACTAATAATAATTATTTATAAATATCTTCGCTTTTCATTTATATTCCAATTTTTTAGCATTTTTCAATTCCTTTGTTATATACCTAATATAATTAAGCATAAAATTCAACATTTAAGCTATTTTTAGAAAAAATATAGACTTTTTAACGGTTTTTCAAATTTTTATAATTTATCAAAGTATATCGGAAAAAATTTAAAAAAATAGTTTTATGGTCCTTAGGTCTCTTTGATTAGCTATAATGAAATCCTGTATATTTCTTCACCTACCGCAAGGGTCTGAAAGCCAATAAGATCGAATTGGGATTTTTAAGGTTTTATTATTTTCATAATACATAAAATTATGCTGCCAATGTGGGGATTTAAAAATAAAAATTACTCACCTAAGTTATAGCCTATTTAAGCCATATTTTATACAAATTTAAAAAAATCATAAAATATGGCTTAAATAGACTATAACTTTGGTTAATAATTTTTATTTTGAAATCCCCACATTGGCTGCATAATGATATGTAGTACGAACATAATAAAATCTTAAAAACCCCAATTCGATCTTATTGACTCTCAGAACATTGTGGTAGGTGAAGGAATATACAGGATTTCATTATAGCCAATCAAGAAGACCCAAGAACCATACAAAAATTATTTTTTTATATTTTCCAATATATTTTGATAAAATATTTAAATTTACCGAAAAAATAGATAGGGGAGAGTACCCCAGTATGACCACCCATAGCTATTTTTGCTGTAACTTTTGTGTACCAAAGTGGAAATGAAAATTTAAAAATGGAATTAGTTGTATGAATCGACTTTTTTGGAGTTTTTAAAAAAGTGTCTCCCAGTATGACCACCTAACATTTATAAAAGAGTATTTTTGCTTTAAATGCTTAAAAATTGTGATTCAAAGACACATAAAAGTTATAAAATAGTATTTTGTTTAAATCTATTTTAATTTAAATCATATAATATATGAAATAATTAGTACTTAATTAGCTTATATATTGGTCATGTATTTAACCCTGGGAAAATAAGTTTTAACACGGAAATTAACGGCTTCTTCGTTATTCTCGTGAGAATCTTCGGAGTTGTGATTGATTAAAAACAAGAACCTCCGATAATATTTAATAGAACTATAACATGCATCGAATCCAACATATAACGTGCTGCCATCTAGCGGTATGAGCCCAATTGCCATGGGTGGTCATACTGAGAGGGAGGTCATACTTAGGGACTCTCCCCTAATATATGATGAAAAACTCATTTTTACTTTAAACTACATTAATAATTAATTTAAAATTAAAAGGTGTATCTGTCCTCTTAACGTGTTAAGGTACATTCAACAATAATTTGCTTGTTTTTTTATTAATTAAAAAAAAACGCAATTATATAGCAAATTTGAAAGAAAATCACATGTATGTTTTTCTTAGCTATATAATAAATAATTAAGTTAAATTAAAAGCGAATATTAGTTGTTTTAAGTTTTGAAAACATAATAGAATTTTCTTAGAACTGTATAACCATCTGGTAAGCGCGAGGGTTAATTTACATATAGCTCATTTTCACTCAAAAGTAACACATTACGCTGAATAACTTCTAGTATGTAGGCTAAAAAAATCTGAAAATTGGTATAAGCCCCAGATTTTTAAAATTAAATACTCAGATTTTAGAAATTTCACCAGGGAACCACCTGAACTTTTCAAAAACTTTTTAACATGCTTTTTGTGAATTGCATCCTTCAAAACAAAAATTTTTTATTACAAATTTTGGATATAAAAGTAACGCTGACAAACAACATAAAAAGAAATATGTATAATAATTATACTATATCGAATATATGTTTTTTTTCTATAATAACTATGAAAATTTTTAATATCAAAATAAACACGTGCACTATAAAAATTAGTTACTCGCCGCAAGCATATTTAGCTTTAATCAATTTTAAATATGGCTACAAACGATTTCTGTAAATTGAAAGAATAAAATCTATTCACGGAAACTAAAACACGTTTGCGGTAAGTGGATTTCCTTTTACAGGTAACAGAAATCTTTTGTAACCGCATTCAAAATTATTTATACTAGCTTCAAGTAATTGATTTTTAGAGTGTATAAGTTCTATTAACCTATTATAGACTGAGTAACGTGCTCGGTCTGGCCTCTTAAATACTATCTGATTGATGGCATAAAACTAAAGCTCCTCCTCGAGTATCAAAAAGTTATGAGCTTTAATAAAATAACATACAATACAGCTTGTTGTGAAAAATTTGTACGCAATCTTAAACAAATCTTTTATATAGAAGAAATTATGATCATTATTTCATATGTAAATGAAGGAAATATTTTTTAATAGATTCCAAAATATTTTATAGATGAATAACTACTTCAGATTGCAATACCGAAAAAAGGGCATTGAAGCATGTCATTTAAGTACATATATATACCTATATACAAAATCACATAAACCTTGTAAAAGTTATACAGAAATACTTCATATATCATGAACGTTTATCAATAATTGATCATGCTATGCTTAGGTAGATGTAGAATATAAAATACTTCTAAGTTCTAAAAATGATATAAAGTATGATATTTATTAAAAATATAGATAACATTACTAACTCTATTGGTCTCATTTCTTATAGGTGGGCAGCATTTAAATTGTGTAGCGCTCCGTGGGATTTTTTCAGCGGTTAGATAAAGGTAATGATAACAGGTTTCCGCAGTCAACAATAATTCATTTTCTTTCGCCTGTCTAACTAAGTGCAATGCCTCGGATGCTGACAGATGCACTATGTGACAACGTGTACTAAAAATTAAATTCAACCATTAACATTTCTGTATAAATTCGATTCTTTAATCTGTGTTACACCTGTTTAGCTTACTTATACGTTTTACATAAGTTAGCAATCATTGTTATTGCGTTAACTTCCATAACTTCTGGCCGTGTATGCAAATACGTATGGTAATTAGACGGATCTCCTGCAAATTATAAACACATACCGATTATTAATTAATTATTACTTCTGAATTTAAGCGTATTAGAATCATAAATCATAATAAATACAAAACCATTTGATTGATTATCAGCGTCTTCGACTTCACATTCTGCGTGAAACTACAAAAAAATATACTATCGATAATGTACATGTGCATATAATTAAGGGAACGTGGTAGTATTAAGGGGCCGTCCATAAATTACGTAAGGATTTTAGAAGGGAGGGGGTCTTTATTAGCTTTAAATTTATGGACGATCCCAAACATATAAGTTATGTTATGTTAAATAATTTTCAAATCATTTTTCTCCGTTAAATATTATATGAATCGAATTGATTGAAATTTTAATTAGAGGTTACATTATAATATTTTATCGATTACCAGCCATCGTACACGAGACTTTGGCGTTGCAAATTTTGATCAAGAATTGGTAAATGAATTGTTAAATGGAAAATATGCATTAATGAACTACTAATCTGGAACTGGGTACCTTAATTTCCGTGTGCATCTCAAGGGGATCGGATAAACAATATGTATTCTTATGTATTTATTTATGTAAACAAATAAGAGAAAAATAATTTTTAGTATCCAAAGAATCTTTTTCTGAAAATATAGCAAAATGCTTGTATGGTTCATTAACTAAAATAAAAGTATAATCTAAGAGAGTTATAATTTTTTGAAGTTTCATTTTTACAAGTAGTAGTAAGTAGGATGTTTTCTAAACTGTACTAAAAATCAGTGTACTGGGAACGTTGGCAAACTACATCATTTTGAGTACAAAAATTATGAAGTTGTCGTTGTAAATCAATATATATGCTGTAAAACAAGCAGAAATTTTTCAAAAAACTTTCATTTTTGGCTAGATATAAATATATGTAAATAATTGAAAAAAATTTGTAATTAATAAGGGTTAATTTTAATAAAAATGGTTGGGATCCCCCTTAACTCCATGGTGACAAGTAAATAAATAATCGTTATCCTACATTTTTTATGAGTGTAACTGTAAGCGTGTGTGAGCTGTTTGAATGTTTTTGAAGAATGAATATATCTTGTATTTAGAAATTGCGACAGGCAAAATTACTATACTAGTCTTACCCAACTGGGATATTCCGAAAATATTGTAAAAAGTGTCATACTGGTATGGCAAAGTGGAAAATAATTCTGTGGCTTCCCGGAATAACCGCGTAAGTTCACTTTTGTGTTTTTAGAAAAACAGGTTTTAATGTTTGCATTGATCTGTAAGATCGTAGTTAAAGATATACAGTGCAATACTATGCTTGTATATAATGGGTCATAATATACCTTTCTAATCATATTGATAAGTAAAGGAATTACATGGGTTACGTTTGTTTATAAAGTGTATCTATATATGCGTAATTTATAGATATACTTAGCATGTTAAATTAACTCAATACTAATTTACAGACACGGAGGGAAGATAGTATACTTTTATTTTACTCAATTTTTTGTAATTGAAAAAGTCCTAATACTCCAGGTTAATGCTAATTAAAGCGATCATGCGCGCTATCTGTGTAAAATTTACTTGTTATGGTTGTCTACTGTTCTAAAGTTTTGAAAATGAACGTTGCGCTTGAATTGTAATTATCTGAAAATAGCCAAAATACTCTAAAAGATCCAAGAATAAATAAAAAATCACAAGAAATTAAAAGACAACCACTAAGAGCTACTAAGAGAATAATTTCCTCCAATTCTTTTATTACTCAATTTTATTAATTATTTTACTATTAAAGCTATTTTACTTTTAGTATTATATTTTTAAAATATTTGTGTACAGGATTATTATAAATTAATTTCCAAATATCTTATACGTTTTATATTAAATAAAAACTTGTACATGCTGTAATACAAAACACTTGTATAAGAGCGTTATATTTTGTAATAATTCATTATTTTGTTATAATTAATTAATTAAACTTACCACGTAATATAACTAGTAATTTAAATGTAATTATTGTCCCTTAAATATATGCTTTTTACAAAGCACGACCTAAATTACGTACAATTTAAACTCAATTAAGTTTTATAACCACCTTAATAAACGTTTAGAGTAATCAAAAATAGACTTAAGTGGTTATTCCGGGAACAACTTTCAATAAAGTGGACTTTCTAAGTGGTTATTCCGGGAACAACTTTCAATAAAATGGACTTAAATGGTTATGCACTGTACTGGTTTCGACTATAGGATATTTTTTTGACATTTTTAATATTTTTATATGAAAAAGGTGCATTTAAATATATAAAATCCACATTAAATTCGATTTTCAAAAAAATGAACTAAGTGGTTATTCCGGGAAGCCACAGGATTGAATTTACCATACAATGTGGGAGAAAGTCCAATTATTCAATATAAAAATTATAAGATTCGAAAAAATTTAATAGTTCCATACTAGAATTGGAAAAATCCAATAAATAAATTGTAAATTTTCCCGTTTAAAATGTTTATAAATAAAAAATAAAAAATATTATAGAAATGCATATTATTCTCTTTAGTAGTTGATATCTTCTTTTTCAATTTTTTATTCAGGGAGATTTAGTTTCTATTTTTTTATTCATTGTCGAGGTATATTTAATAATAATAATTCTTTATTTCCTGTATAGATTTTACATCTGTTTACAATCTCTCATGTTACATTCTTGCGTTTTGCCATAAACACCATACCATATTGATGATTGCCTTATGCACATTTCTTGCTAACTTATTTGTATGTAACCCATATGAATTTACTTCCGTTAACCAGTACCCCAAGTATTTGTAAGAATTCACCACATCCAATTTCTCTCCCATATAAAACCATTTATCTTTCTTTCCCTCTATTTTTGCACACCATGATTTTCGTATATTTTGTATTTAGAGCAATTTAACGTGAATATATGATCCCTAGTACCTCTTTTTCCCCTGAAACCCGCTTGACTCTCTTTTAAACTGATATTATTTTTTAATTATTCTCTAATCCTAGCTGCCATAATGTTAGTTAATATTTTATACTCTATATTCTACTGTTTTACTTTCTTTCCATAATAATCTACTAGTTTTCTCCTCCTCTCTATTCTCTTCCCTCTCCTCCTCCTGTTTCTCTGCTTTTTTGACAATGAAAACTACCGGTAAGTGATCTGAATCAATTCTAGATGCTATATTCATTTCCTTTACCATACTTTCTCCTTCCATTTTTATCTCAAGCACTAGGTCAATAACTGAACCTCCTCCTTCCCCTCTGTAAGTTATGTTACCCTTTACCCCTTCTGTGTCCTAATTCCTTATATTTATCCCCACTTCTTCGCAGAAATACAATATATTTTTCCTTCTGTATTTAATATTTTATCTGTCGACTTTCTACTCCTTGCTATCTCCCCATCCTTCCCTATCTGACAATTAGAACATCAGAACGGGACAAGGCAATGGCGGAAAAAGCAAGAAGGCGACAACTCATAGACGAAGATCGGCGTCATCGTCCGCGCAGCTCAAGTCGGACAAAAGGATCGCACAGCAATGGAGAGTATTCCTATTCGTCAAGGCAACGCCGAGAATCCACTCGTTCACAAGAGAGAGACCACCGCCGAGAACTCTCTAATGGTCAACGGCCTGATCAACGAGGTGAGCCAAAAAAAAAGTTGCGATGCAAGCCAAGAAAAATGGCGGAAACAATGGCGACGGAGTGCGCTACCCGAGAGGATCGTCCTGCGAAAAATTGCCGCGTCAAAGGCACGAGCAAAGAGAAAAATTATCTCGGCGTATCATCACAGCGGACAGCACAGCTCGCGAAGCTCGCACCTTAATCGCGGCGGAGAGCGTAGCTCACGAAGCTTACCCCCGATACAGCAAAGAACGCGGATATAGCAGCTCGCGGGATTCGCGTAGCAGCCCGCCTAACAGCTCACGTAGCAGCTCGCCTCGAAACTCGGGAAGCAGCTCGTCTCGAAGCTCGTCTCGTAGCTCATCTCAACATTCACGCAGCTCGTCATGCTCTGTATGTAACTCCAGACACTCGTCTCGAAACCACCCTAGCAGCTCGAGCTCTAGCAGCAGCAATGAGCACTACCGAGACAGAACGCCATGCTCTACCGAAAGTTCGGATTGGAACAGAAGTGAGCACAAGGCCTCTCCGGACAAGGAAAAAATAGATGGGCAAGCTAACGAGACAAATAACGAGCAGTAGAATAGTGCTAAACTTAATGACCCGCATAGTCACAACAAGCTTGTTAACAGAAACTTTCTAGACGCAAAAGTCGGGACCAGCTATAGATCCCGATATCGCGGAGATATGGACTCACTTATGCCAGTAGGGCCTCGAGAAAGAAGCGAAAGAAGTCCTAATCAAAAAATATCCATGCCCTGAAAACTGTCAGCCCTTGAAGGCTTCGACTCTTAACCCCGAAATTAAGTCAGCGATCAGTAAGATCTCGCAACACAAGGATCACTATCAATTCATTTCTCAAAATCAACTTGGGACCGCATTGAACGCAATTAGCAAGGCACTTACACTGCTGTTACAGCAGGAAGGTGGTGATCCTGTCGAGATACAGAAGCAGGCTTTCATGAGTATCGATGAAATCTCAAAAACAAGAAAAGTCTTCATATCCCCAACGCTCAGCCAACTCGGAGTGCAAATTGCAGAAGACGTAAAAATCGACAGTTTCTTGTACGGGTAAGATTTCTCAGACAAGCTGAAACGAGCTAAAGAGGTACAGAAGAACGGGAATGACGTCACCAAGGCTGACCGCGGTGGAAAAAAGAGCTATCCATACACGAGCTCGGGGATGCGCAGCGGACCTACCCCCGTGACAAGAAAGAATTTAAACTCCAGGGCCCCCTCAGACAGCACAACACGAGCTCGAGATATCAGAGGGGGTAGAAACGGAGCTACAATCAGAGCCATGCGTGAGGCAACCGAAGGAGGTAGATGTAAGTAGTTTAAGCGGCAAAATCCGTGGTTTCATTGACGCATGGAAAAAATTAACAAGCGATCACTTAGTGTTTGAATATATGTTAGGGTACAAAATTCCGTTTAAAAAATCTGTCATCGGAAATGCGGCTCCTTCCGAGCCGCGGTTTTCACGTGAAGAGCGGGAAGCTTGCGCTAAGCCATAAACGAACTGTTACAGAAAGGTGCAATATCGGAATGTATGCCATGCAAGGGACATTTGAAAAAACTTAATGAACATATTGACATTCCTCATATCAAAATAGAGGACATGAAAACCATTTTAAAACTTATTACGCGAAATTGTTCCATGGCAAACATCGACCTTAAAGATGCATATTTTTCAGTACCTATCCATGAAGATTTAAAAAAAAATTTAAGATTCTCTTTCGATAATAATCTCTATGAGTTTAATCTCCTCCCTTTTGGCTTCTCAACGGCTCCATTTGTCTTCACCGAGCTCTTGAAGCCAGTAGCTCATAAACTTCGATCAAACGGCTACATATCCGTGATATATCTCGACGATATTTTATTGTTAGCTCAAAGCAAAGAAAAATGCAAAGAAAACGTCAAGGCCACAATTAGACTGTTAGAATCTCTAGGATTTATAATTAATTGGAAAAAGAGCTATACAGACCCTTCGCGTCAGTGTCAATTTCTCGGCCTAATTTTAGACAGCAGTAAATTTGAGCTTTCACTTACTGATATAAAGGAGCTAAAATTGCTCAAACAATTAAAAATTTATACGAGAAAAATTTCTGCAGTATTAGACTCGTAGCAGAAGTTATAGGAATATTAAAAGTAACATGCCCAGCAGCGAAATATGGCTGGCTCTACACTAAAGAGCCAAAACGTGGAAAATTCTTGGCACTTGAAAAAAGTAACAATAATTTCGATGAAACTATGGAAATTTCAAATGGTATGAAATCGGATCTAATATGGTGGCTAGATAACGTAAAAAATACTAGTAATCCAATAAGAGAATACAAATATGACACGGAAATTTTCACGGATGCGTCTCTCACGGGCTAGGGATGTTTTGCCGGGGAGAAAAAGCTGACGGCTGGTGGGGCAAATGAGAGAAAAGAGAGCACATAAACGCATTGGAACTAAAGGCAGCTTTTAATGGGCTAAAATGTTTTGCACGCGACAAAAATAACTGTGAAATCCTTTTGCGAATTGATAACACTACTGCCATTTCCTACATAAATAAAATGGGAGGTAAATTCCCCAAACTTCACAATATTGCACAAGAAATATGGCAGTGGTGCGAACAAAGAAACCTTCACATAGGGGAGAACGGGGTAATGCCGGTCACTGGCTAAGTCCGGTCACCCTTATTTTCAATCATCTAAACATTTTTAGGTAATAATTCGAATAGTATATTAAACGCAACATAAAATGCAATTAATCTAATGTTCAAACAACCTTCTATTCAGTTTTATTAAGGAATTATATACAATCAAAGTGTAGGCCTACATTTCTTATAAAAAATCTGGTCTATAAAATAAGCTTTTATGCATATTATTTGTTGCTTTATGCAGTTATTTTTGCATCTTTATTAATTTGATCAATCTAAGAATACGAAGTAGTGAAGAAAAAAGAGTATAAACCTATTACTTTTTTGTCATTTCAATTTAAATTACTGAGCAGAATGGGGGTAATCCCGGTCACAATGTTATTTATATGACGCTCCCGAAAGTGAGGCGAAGAAAACGTACCCCTGCGCTCTCAGGTAGGGTAACTTTACTTAAGTGTTTTTGATTGAACAGTGGTTATGTTATTATATGTTTCAATATGTAAGTGCGAATAATAATTCGACGGATCATATGAAAGTTCATATAATTGATTTAAAGAAATTTTTCACCTATAAAAGTAACTTTCTAATAGTGATCAGAATTGTACCAAGGCTGACCGGTATTACCCTTTGGTGTGAAGTAAATTCGGTCAAAATGCTTTTTTGATTTTGACTTAAAGCTTTTAATTTTTAATTTTAATTTAGCTTCGATATCTTACATTTTTATATTAAACCAATAATAAATATTTATAGTCAATGGTTTGAACTAACATAATAATTATTTAAAGTTCAAAGAAACAATTTGAAAGTGGAAATAACGAGCACGTTTGCTTAGGTGACCGGCAATACCCCATCCTCCCCTTTTCGCTTCTTACATAAATACTAAAGGCAATACACTCGCAGATACAGAATCTCGCATTTTACCACCAGAGACGGAGTGGGGATTGGCAAAGTGGGCCTTTGGCCACATTATTGACGAATTAGGTATTCCCAAAATCGACCTTTTCACGTCTAGCTTAAACACTAAATGCAATAAATTTATATATTGGCACAAAGATCCAAACTCGCTAACGGTCGACGCGTTTACAGTGCATTGGGAACATTTTTTTTCTATGCTTTTTCACTCTTTTCTTATTTTGCAGGTCCTTCAAAAAATAGCTATTGACAAAGCCGAAGGAATCTTGGTTGTCTCAAATTGGCCGACGCAACCCTGGTTCCCACAGTACAAATCGATAGCAGTAACGCCTTTTCTAATACTGGGGCCAGACTCAAAATTATTAACTTCTCATTTCAGCCAGGCACATCCACTTGCGAACCAATTTTCCCTGGTAGCCGTCAAATTATCCTGGAGGCATACTTAAGGCGGGGCTATTCAAAGGAAGCTGCCACTGTGATTATGGCGTCGATCACTGAGAGTACGCTGAAACAGTATGGAAAACCGATTCATTGATGGTGAACCCACTGCCAAGATAAAGGACTCCCTATATATGATGTCAGTGTTCCAGACTTCGTAAAATTTTTTACTGCAAAACTTGAAGAAGTCAACTCCCACAGCACGCTAAATGGCTACGGGGCAGCGATTTCATTACTAATGCCGACCAAAATCGGAGAGAACCCAGAAGTTCGCAGGTTTTTCAAAGGTGTAGCCAATAAAAAACCTCAAAAACCAAAATATTCTTTTACCTGGGATCCAAATGTGGTTCTGAACCACCTAAGTAATTGGGCCCCTAACGAATATTTGTCACTAGGAGAATTATTGAGGAAGCTAGTTACGCTGTTAGCTTTAGTTACGGTCCAAAGAGTTCAGACTCTTTCTAAAATCAAAATTGACAACATCACGCAAAACAAAGGCATTATTCGCATAAAAATAGATGAAAGACTGAAGACGTCTAAATATACTGATTAACCCATTCTAGAAATACCGATTTTTCCAGACCAGCAAAAAATATGCCCGGCTAGAACGTTGAACGCGTACCTGGAGCAAACAGCCCAGCTCCGGTCACAAGGAGAAAATAGCCTACTGATTACTTTCAAGAAACCCTACCACGCTGCAACAAACCAGTCAATCAGTCGCTGGATAAAGCAAATGCTAAGCGAGAGCGGCATAGACACGGAAAATAGATTCTGATTCAGACCCACCCGTAAAAAGACGTACATGGAGAGAAAAACTCCGCCGACAAATATTTGAGGTTAGCTTTTCGAATAATTCGGATTCCGTACCTATTAATTTATATTTTGCAAAGATTAACGGTTAATATGTCTGAAAATGTATTTCCAACGTAAATTATTGATTTTCATCATAAGAGTCTATGAGAAATTTGCAAAGCTATAACTGCTTTGTTCCACAGCCGACACTGCTTGGTGATCATGTCATTCTACTGCTTGAGCCACTAAGGCTGTAAGTACCGGGGTCTCCGGCAGATGTAGCCGAGTTTTTCTCTCCGTGTATAACCTAACCCTCCCGTATATCATAACGCAATTTTAAAAAACTTTTAAATATAATGACGGTTATGCGCGAGAGCGAGAGCAGTGGGACGTGTGAACATGTAGCGTCCCCACCGGATTTTTTAAAAAACTTGTATGATGGATTTAAAATCCTGTGCGGAACGTATGATACTACGTGTTTGATCTATTCGGACGAGGCAGATCGTACAATTATGATCGAGCATCACTTACAGGTAAGTTCACTCGATCGTTCAATTTTAAATAAAATTATTTTCACCGAAAAAACCGACCTCGTGAAGATTTGAATTGGTGACCCTCAGCTCCTGGAGCGAACGCTCTACCTACTGCGCCACTATGATCCTTGTTTACTATACTTAGCGCTTATCTTATCAACATTAATTAAATAATGATATACTTATTCATTGTTGCAGTTCTAATTAACTTATGTGTATTGATATAATGAAAAAGATCTTGTATCATCGAATTAAAAGTATCGTGGTCAGTTGCAAAATTGTGCATATAAGTTTTAGAGGTTAGATTTTTTGAGTCAAGACGGTTTACTAAAATATTTACGACAATTTAATACGTAAATACGTAAAATTTACTAAAAATATAGTATTCGGAAAATATAACAAATATTACTATAATTTAAAGTACTTCTTGCTATAATATTTAGCACAAATTACTACATTCTTTTATAAATGCTATAAATGACAGTTTTTACTAAAATAGATAGCAAAATTTTATATGCTACAATTGCAGAATAGCATATACGTTTAACAATAACTGCTACAAAATACAGTAAATAGCATTAGAATGCAAGTAAATACCAACATTCCTTCATAAAATAGTAATTTTCATACAGTATAAAATAGTAATTTTTAATACATCTCATATCTCCGTGTACGCATGTGAGTACGAGAGTTAATGAGTTAGCCAATGACCACAAGAGTAAGTGAGTGAGTGAGTCAGTCAGTGAATGTGCGAATGAGTACAAGAGTGATTGAGTGTGTTCGTGTGTAAGGGTGCATTTATAGTGAGGCGCGGAGCTGACTCTCAGTGATGTATATAGATATACTTTTATATAGCAGAAGACTAGACGCATCTTATAGATACAACCTTGTTTCTCCACCATAACCGGGCCCTAAGTGAGCGAATGCGAGGGACTAAGAATATCAGAGTTTTAGAGAGTCTGGGAGTGAGATTATAGTAATGGAGAAAATGAGAGACACAGAGAATGAGAGAGAGAAAGAGAGAGAGAGGGGGAGAGAGCGAGATAGAATAAGAAAATTAGAGTGAATGAAAGATAGACACAAAGAGAAAGTGAGAACATGAAAAGGAAACATACTGATTATTTTGCTCTTATATTATATACACACACCGACCATGCTACCAAGCACTCCCAGTATCCATGTATTCCATTATCCGTGCACTCCACCATCCACATACTCTACTATCCACGGGTTGAGTAATCTGGTTTAACATTGAAAATCATTGGACTTCTGATTCAAAGTGTTTGTAACTTTCGTAGATTTGGGGTATGTCATATAATACTATTATATACTGGCAGTACCAATATGACACACTAAATTTATAAATATGTTTTCAAGTAGATAGAAAGATTATACGTTAATTTATTAAAAATATTTCAGATAAGAAATCAAAAGAGAAAATGTGTTAAATTTTCTGGCGATTTTGCACCTCACTTAGCAGTTGAAGGCACCTACATTTTTTCTGTAGTGACCCTTTTATTTAAGCATATGGTTTAATACTTTAGTTAAAACTATAAGATATCATTAACAATCATTTTTTTCATATTATAAATAATGCATATAAATGATTCCACGTACTAAAAGGATATTAATGTCTGCCTCGTGCAATTGATATTAAAATTGCTAGTGTTCGAAATTGTGGCGCGCTGTGCGCCTGAGATACCTAGTATAATAAATAATCTTAAGTTAAAAATTCAATCAGTTTCATCCATATTTTTCAAAGAAAAATGTATTCAAAATATATTCTTTCATATCCCTTAACAATGATTGCTAAATGTAAGATAATTTATTTTTTATATTTACTGCTAATACTGTATCTAGACTTTGCAGCTCCACCAGAGATCTTTTTATATCTTCCTCGTTAACGTGAGGAAATTCCTCAATTCCACTGGGACACAAAAAGCATTTAAATCCAACAACTCCAGCTTCAACGAGGGGTTTTAAGTCTTTCTAAAATAAAAATAAAATTAATAAAAATATATATAACTTTAGCAATTTTCCACTTATATGTTTTTGTTATTCATATTACTTGGTTTCCGGGTATAACACCTCCCCAAAACCCAATGTCTACAAATGCTTTTGTTTGGGCCACTTCAGCTTTTGTTTTCAAATTCTCTATGGTAGTCGTAGGCGGTATGGAATTCCTAATTTAAAAGAGCAAACTTATAAGTAACTAAGCTAGAGTATAATGGATAATAATAAAATAAAATCAGAGCTGTGCCTTTGTGTGAATCAAGTGGCCACGATTCATTTCCGATTCATATAAATCGAAATATTGAATCCGAATTATTTGAGTTTGATCCGACATTCTTCTTTGATTCTAAACATTTTAATACGTATTGACATTTAAAAGTTCTGAACATTGAAAACCCATTAATAACGATAAAATGAAGTTAGAAGAGTTTTTTAAAACACATAATAGCAACGTATAATCTTATAACTTAAAATTTTAGTATTTCTGAATAACGAAGGAAAATAAGAAAATGATGAATAGATTTAGAAAAATTATATTGATATTAATTAATGTTAACAGAATTTATAAAAAAAATTCCGGTGTCAGTAATTAGGACATATACGAGGTGTCGGTACATATGTATGATGTTGGCAATTGGGACATATACAGGGTATGGGTAATGAGGTCATACAGTATGTAGATCGAGTTGTAGGAAATTGGGATAACATACAAGGTGTCGGAAATACAGACACATAGTAGGTGTTGGTAATGGGCCCATATATATGGCGTCGGTAATTAGGTAATGCTGGGTGTTCGTAATTAAGACGTGTTTAAAATTTCAGCTCTATCAGTCAAGTATTTTCTTAGATGTCGGGGGAACATACCTATGTAACCATAGATACATACACACATCCATACAAACATACAAACTACATACATACATACAAATATCTATAGCCAACCCTGGTAGAAACGTTCCCACCTTATTTTGAAACGCTTTTCCCCCCGTCGTTGGCCAATGAATGCTGAACATTTGAAAACGCCGAAAAGCACTAAATACTGCTTAAGCAAGCTATGTAAAGTCTTATGGTATATTATACAATCAATAAAAAGTCATTATATGAGCATAATTATATAGTTCACTTCAAAACTTCACATTTCATATGCGCTATTATTTTTATCATTCAGTGGCTTATTGTAAAATATACATTTAAAGACGTACATTTAATGATTCAATTTATAATTTGAAAATGAAATTTTAGAATCACAAATAGAGCAGTCGTTGGCGAACCGTTGGTCAATTACAGCAGTAAGTATTGGTCAACGTTATTGGTGAACCTTTAACGAACAGGCCATCTCGGTTGGTCTATGTTCTACCAGGGAAATTGAAGGAAAATTTTTAATAACAAAAAAGAATAATAGTCCCAAATATTTAAAATCTTCTATCTATGTTATATAGAAATATGTGAATATAAGAATATCATCAATCGTTGTAAGAAAAATATTGGTTATACAATCCCATATTTTATCTTATATAATATTATAATATTGACACGTCATCTGGCTATGAAATTAAAACTAATAACAATTCTAATAAAAAATTAAGTGAAATATTAAAAGAAAATATAAACTATGAAGTGGAAAAAACAATTTTTATGGGTGGGTTTAAAAATGAATATGCTACCATATGTGCCTTATACGTTGACAATAGTAATATTATTGTTATATATAAAATTAATAATTTAGCTAATATATTTTCTGCTCGAGGCATATGCTATATTAAAAGCTATTGAAATGTTATTAGAAAATAAATAGCAAATGTGGTTATATGCTCTGATTCGAAAAGTATCATTATATAACTAACTTAAAAAAACTAGGAATTTTTTCTAAAGTAAATCCTATAATAGGAGAAATCTTTAAGAAATTATGTTTGTCGTAAGGAAAACATAAATTTAAGTTTATTATAGGTTCCTAGTCATTGTGGTGTTAATGGAAATGAAAAGACTGATTCGCTTGCCAATAGCGCCTTATCTATGGGAGGAATTACGTTTAATCTTAATTATTACTAGGAAATTTTCCCTAATATCAACTACTTATCTTTAAATGAGATGATAGAGTATGTAAATAACTATGATTTTGGAAACGGCAGAAAAGAAGTTAAATTTATAAGTAATACTACTTAATGATAATTTTAAGAGAGATACCTGGTTTTCTTATTATGATCTAGATAAGAAAAGAACTACCATTATAAATAGAATTGAAAATGAGAAATCTATTAAATCCTATTAATTCCTTTTTCCAAATATCAAAAAATCCTATTTAAAAATAGGATTTAATAGATTTCTCACACTAGGGATGTACGAACAAAAGATCACCTATTTAGAAAAAACATTCTCGACTCTGACATGTGTACCTGTAAAAACTTTCAAACATTAGAACATCTTATTTCGTATTGCCCTGATCATAATAACTATAGAGAATCATTGATGCAATTCTTTCAATCAAAGAGTATTATAAGATAGACGAGACGTTTAATAAAAAAAATATGAATAAAATTCTTGGAATTGTATTTTTATACTTTTATGTGGCATTATAGGTCATAATCAGCTTGATAATATACATTTTACTGGACTAATATGTTTATTTTAATTTATCTACAATGTTAAAATCGGATACAAACAAAAGGAGATTAGTAAATGAAGTTCTTCGAGAAGGCGACAAGAGACTTCTTGGGAACATTTTACTAATACAACAACTAACAAAATTTAAAAGTTTAAAAAAAAAAAAAAAAATAATATCCGATTTATTTAAGAATAATTCAAGATGGATAATTCACAATAAGCTTTTTGAATATTATAGTATTGATCGACAGGAGACCTGATATACCTACCGGTTATGAATATAAAATAAGAAGAATTTATTAAAACCAGATAATCAAGAAATATAATAAATTCACAAGAAAAGTTATAATTAAATAAGAAGAATATAAGAATAGAATATATGTCTTGAACAAAGCCTGGGGCCTGGGACAAATACCTGTGAAAGAAAAAACCGCTGCTAACTGTCTTAGTTGAATGCTTTCGCAAAGAGAGGTCCTGATTAATCGATTTAATTATAGAATCTTATAATGAAAATTCACAATTAATAAATGAATGCTATAATTAATTCATTAGATACAAGAGTTTAGGTATTGTTAGCGAAAAAATTAAAGTATTAAAAGATAAAAAAGAATTTTAAAACTAATATTTTGTTATTATTTCACAAAAATAATTTTAAAGTTACTATAAAATATATCAATCGAAAGAAAATTATGCCATCTTTATGAAAACATATATAATCTTGACAAGTGCAACGTATATACCGACACAAAATTTTTTTTCTCTTTTTACAATTTTTTAAATTTATATTTTGTTCTTATTTTACAAAAATAAGTTTAAAGTTATTATAAGATATATCAATCGAAAGAAAATTACGTCAACTTTATGAATATGTACATATTTTCGACAAATTCGACGTATAAAATAACAAAAAAAATTTTTTTTTGAGTTTTACAATTTTTTAAAACTAATATTTTGTTATTATTTCACGAAAGCAAGTTTATAGTTATTATAAAATTAGGGCTTCGCAAGAGCATTAAATCTTGCCTCGAATATTGTCTTGAAATCAAGACAAAACAAGACAATATCAAGATAACTCTTGGTCTCTTGCGAAGCCCTATATAAAATATATCAGACGAAAAGAAAATTACGTCAGCTTTATAAAAACGTACATATTTTTGACAAGTTCAACGTATAAAATAACAAAAAAAAATTTTTCTACCTTTACAAATTTATAAAAATTCATATTTTGCTAGAAAATGAGTTTAATATTATCCATTTAGCTTCAAAATCTAATCAGTTCTAAGTTGAAACATATGTAATATGCATGCAACTTTTCAGCGCGTGTATGCTTCCCTTGAAGAGTTAAGGTTGACGCAAATTTTGGTTTCATACATACATACACGAACGTATATGCATACACACAGACATACATGCAGACAGACATTTTTAAAAAACTATTGTAAACCTATTTTTATGACTCAGGAACCTCGACAACATCGAGATTCATCGTAAAATTCTCTGAAAAAAAATTATATTTAATAAAATATCATTAATAATACTTTAACTAAAATATTGTCTAGATAAGGTTTATAAAAACTGAAATTAATGTAGTATACGGGTACAAGTCAAAATGTCGACCAAGTCGTGTCCCCGTTATTTTATAAAAATTAAAACGATATATCGGTCTAACTTGAAATTAGATATATCAGATTGAACATGTAGAGCATTACTGCAAAGTTTTAATATTATTGATTAATTTGATTTCGAATTAAAAATAAAACACGCCATGAAATATCATATGTATCCCGTGTCCGCAACCCCAGTTTCTCTGATATTATTTTAAAATGTTATTATTAGATGATATATCAAGAGAAAAATAGGCAGCAGATTCTTTCTACTTATTTTCAGCTATTAAATAAATTAAGTGTAACATCTTAAATTACATGCGTGATTATTAAAAAATAACTTAAAATCTGTCCCTGGATTTTGGCGTCATGTGTGTCTCGTCCTTTAAAATTAATTTTAAATATATAAATATGTGTAAATTAATTATCGAGACAGGTAATATATGTTAACTTGTGCATTCCTTTTAATTTATTTATGACTATAATAGATTTCATTGTACATTTTTTAAGTAATGTCGAATATAACTGTATTTTGTCTTGCGTAGGTTAGTTGATGTCAGGTGTGTCCAGTGCTATAACTAAACAAATATAAAGACTTTAAAAAGTAACTTCAGAAATAAGTTTAATTTCTTTTAACGATACATGTTTCAAAAACGGTACGTGAATTCGCGTTAAAACTTTGATGAGTTAAGCTGCTGTCCCACGGTCTACACAAAACCGGAATGGCAAAGCCGGAATTGCAAAGTCAGAATGGTGTTGACCAATCAGAAGACATAATGATGCCGACCAATCACAGACATTCCGGTAAATTCGTTTCGGCTTTTACAATCCGATAGCCACCGGTCGCTCATTTTAAATCTGGTCAAGTTGTTATGTAAATATAATTACGAGATACATAAAACATTTCATAATTGTAATATTTATCACAATTTAAAGGGGGCATACAATTAAATCATTTTAATTAATCATTTTCGTTCCGAACCTTTAAACCCCTAGTGTCCCATGGAGCATCTTTTCCGGAAATAAGGTACATCCTAACCTCACTTTCGATCATTAATAATACCAATTTTATTAAACTCAAGGGAATGTAGCATTAAGATTACACGAGAAAGTTACTATCAAATATATTTTCATATAAGAATGGCGGTTGGGCGCTTGGTGGGAGCACACGTGAATAAGGTGACGAAAGAAAAATAACCGTCGAAAAAGTTAGAGAGAGAATCAAGCAGCATCATTTCCGGGGTCCGGTGGTACGTGAGCGGTCGATCATCGAAGTTAAGCAGCGCAGGGCGCGGCTAATACTTGGATGGGTTACCGACCGATAATCTTGTCTGAACAATGATGTTTTCGAATATGGAGAACGAAAATGTAGGTGCTTTTCAACGGTAAGAAAGGTGCGTAAGTTTGACTTTCCTATCGGCTAATTCCTGGCGTGGGTTTTCTTGGTTTGCGGTATAACGTTTGGGGATAGGATCAAACACTCCCACATATAGGTGGTTGGAGTGTCCCGTAAAAGGGTACTAGGTGCCTATATGGGTTGTGGTAGAAAGGAATGAAAGATAAAAGAATAAAATAAAATTGGAGAGAGAATCTGTGGATTAAAAAGGAGGAAAAGGACGTGGGAGAAGTACAGGAGGAGGTGAAGAAAAAAATTTAGTGGAAGAGAGTAGGACTTAAAGGTAAAATGTAGGAAGAAGGCTGAATATAGAAAGGAGATTAGGAAAGAGAGAAAGATGGTGGAAGCTTCCAAGAGGAGTAACAAAGACGGAGAGAGTGAGATAAACTAGAAGACTATAAAAAGGGGAAAGGAAGGCCAAAGAAAGAAGATAAAAGTAAGGAAAGAGCGAGCAAGCAGATGCAGAATTATCTAGAGAGTGGAAACTGTGGATATGAAATTAATTTCGTGAAAAAGACGAGGCTGGAACATTCGGAAAATGTAGGAGAGGACGAGAGAGACGGCTCTGTGGAGGTTCCTGAAAGAAGGGAGGATGCATCATCAGCGGAGGTAGCATCGACGGAGAAGAATCGGAGATTTGAAAATCAGATGGAGAATCAACGGAGACCGACAGGGTGGGGAGAACAGAGAAGATAAAAGAGGAACCGAAATTACCGACAGAGAAGAGTAAGAAGGTAGCGGCGTGAAGAAAATGGGCAAGAGTTGAAGAAGAGGAGAGGACGGATGGCAGCACATAATATACAAAGGACGGGACGGCAGGTATTACCGAAGAAAAAATTGCGTTGATGATTAGGCTAGTGAAAGACTTACAGGTTAGGTTAGATAGTAGCATAGCGGAAAAATACAAGATGGTTAAAAAAATGTCATATTTAGAAAAGGCTAGAAAAGGATAGGTTAGAAAACGAAGAGTGGACAAAGGAAATGGTGGAAATGCAAAAACAAGGGAAAGGCAACAGGCGTAGAATAAAAAGATTGGAAAAATAATTAAATGAAGCATTAGACGAAAAAGAGGGAAGTATTACAATAGAGAGGTGTTTAGAGTCGGATAAGGAAGAGGATTCAAGAAGTAGGGCAGTAGAGATAAATAGTAACAGAGAAAATCAAAATAAGGAAAAGAGGGAGGAACATGAGCAATTTAAGTGCGGAAGAGTAAGGAGAGGAAAAGAATCGCAGAGAAGGAATATTTGACAAACTTGCTTGATAAGCAAGTTGAAATAGTAGACAAGCTTTTTCGTGAGGAGAGAAAGAGATAGAGGGATAATAAGAATGCTATCGTGGAATATAGCCGGAGTAAGGAAAGTGTTAGGCATAGAGAAATATTTGGATAAGTTTGAGTTAATTGCACTGCAAGAAACGTGGTTTGAAAAAAATAAAGAGAAGGAATGGTTCGGTAAATTGAATAAAGAGTGTGTTTGGAAAGCGAAGGGGGCAGTAAGGGAGAAGAATAAAACAAGTGCTAAAAGGTGGGGGGGGGGGAGTAATAGTAGGAATAAAGAAAAGAGTTAAAATAGATAATATAGAAGAGTGGAGCTGCGGGTTACTTGTAAATGGCATAATAATAAAGGAGTTTAGGCATAATAGTTGTATATATAAATGTATAAATAAATGTAAATATTGACACAGCGATAAAAGAAATTAAGCACATGACGGAAAAATTAATAGAAGAAGGCGAACAGATTATAATGGTAGGAGATTTTAACGCGAGGATAACAAATTGGCAAATAAATAAAAAAGGGGAAAGAGAAAGATCCAGAAACTCGAGCGACGAGATTGTGAATATGGAAGGTAGGAAATTATTAAATTGCTTTGAGGAGCTACGAATGAGTATAAAGAATGGAAGTATAGAGGGAGACCGGGAGGGGAAGCAAACATTTGTAGGTAGCGATAACCACTCAGTGTTTGACCTCCTGATAGAGAAAATGAGGAGGGAAGCATGATAGAGAAAATGTTAATGAGAGAGAGGATAAAGTCAGATTATTTACCGCTCGAAATAGAAATAAGAAAAAGAGAAGAAGATAGTAGTAATAAGAAGGAGGAGGATGAGATGGATAGAGGGGAAGGGAATGAAATACAGAGAAGAAATGGAATATCAGTCGGAAAAAATTAGTGAAGGGGGAGGGAAATTACAAGAGAGATGGGAAGTACTGTTTGATACGATCTGGGAAATAACTAGAGAGATAGGTTTAGTTAGAAAGAGGGGTGACAGAACAGGGAGAAGGGAAGATTTAGAGATAAATGTATACTATGGGAGGAGAGAAGGCTGTTGAAAGAGGTTTTAGAAAAGAAAAAAGAAGAAGGGAAGAGAGATGGAAAAAATTATAGGAGAGCAAGGGGATGAGTTATTTTTGAGAAGCGATAGGGCAGTTTAGACCAAAAAGAAAGCAAAAGGGAGCAGGGATTTAGAAACAGGAATGGGTCGAACATTTCAAAAGATTGCTAGGAGCAGAAGAGCAAGAGAAGGGGGGGGGGGGCTAGAGAGAAAACAGGGGGTGAGGGAGATAAAGAAACGAAAAATGGGGAAAAAGAGTTAGAGGGGTTGAATAAGGATATTAGTGTGGAATAAGTAAGGAAGGCTTTAGGAAAGATGAGAAATAATAAGGCAGCAGGGGAAGATGGATTTATTCTATATCTGAAAAATTTACCAGGGAGATGGACAAGCGAGTTAACAGGGATTTTAAATGCGATTTTCAGTGAAGGAATTATTGTGAGGGGGTGGAAGATTCGTAGACTACAGGACCACCTACGGTACGGTGGATTGGGAAATTCTAGTTGAGAAAGTGAAAAGAAAAGGGATTGAGGGGAGAGTTTTAAAGAAGATTGAAGCAATTTATAGAAAAATGGAGAATGAGATTATTACGGATGAAGGGATATCGGATGAATTGAAATGAGGAAAGAACTTAGACAGGGTTGTCCTTTGTGCCCGCCGTTGTTTAATTTGTATTTAGAGGATTTGGCGAAACAGTGGGAAAAGAAGAAAGAAGGGGGTACAGTAATTGGGGGATTAAATTATATGGTTTAACGTTCGCTGACGACGTGGCAATGGTATCAGATACTGAGGAGGGGTTACAGGGAGAAGGACAAAGACAGAGAGATGGATGTATAATGTAGAGGAGCTAGAGATCGTTAAAGAGTATAAGTACCTGGGATTCTGGTTTAATTAAAAAAATACATATGGGACGCACACTACGAGGATGAAGGTGAAAGTTATGAAAGCTATAAATACAGTTTGGGGAATATGGAAAAAGGCGAGGTTAAATAATTTAAGAGGGAGGCTATAGGGATCTTCAGGGTGGAAAATAACAGATGGCCGAAAGTATGCCTGAAAGAAGAAATTAGGAGTATATTAAACGGGTATTCGACGGATTTGGGGAAAAGCTAAGAAAATCCTTCGAAAAGATTGGGGACGGAGCAGATTTAAAGTGGATACAGGAAGAAAGAGAAATCGAGGAAATACGGGAAAAATAGAGGAAGGGAGGAAAAAAAGCGCAGAGCAGGAAACTCAAGTGCTATGGAGTAACATAGACAAGTCTAGTTATTGTGAAGGGTATAGAGAGTGAAAAATTGGAATAGGGTGTGAAAGCTATTGGAATAATAGATGTTGAGATGGAAAGATGAAGGAACAATCGGCAAGGATAAGATGTGGAACTGTAGGAAGAACTGAAGGGAAAGGTTATAAAGACATTATATGTATAATAGGTAAGAAGGAGAAAGAGGTGCTAGAATACATATGAGTATGCAAGAAGGCGAAGGAGATCATGAAGCAGCAGTGGAAGAAGGTTATATAAGAAATGGGGTTAGAAGGAAAGGAGGAGTAGGTAAAGAGTAAGGTAAGGGAACTTTTGAGAGGGGAACTTAATGTTAAAATATTTGAGTATAGTAGAAGGTTAGAAGAACTAGTGAGGGCAAGCACTAAGGGGAATCGGAGGGAATCAGAAGCATTGAAGTAAGGAGGAAGGGTAGGATTGAGATCGGAGTAACGATATTATATTGTTAAGAAGGAGCATATTAGATAGATGTGAATAATTATAAGAAATTTATGTAAAAAAAGTTTGTAAATGCGGTTGTCAATAGAATTGAATTTGTATACTTAGATGTGATATCATATGCGACATAAAATAAAAGACTGTAAGAGTAGAGAAACTGTAAAAAGATTGTAAAATCTATACATGAAAATAAATGTAATGATAATAATATATTTTCATGTAAAAAGATGCTTTTTGCACAAAAGTTTTACAAGAAATGGCTTTGATGTAACATCAGTTTGAAAATTTACCGAACAACTATGCTGCGTGGGACATAGGGGGTTAGAATCAGAACCGAAATGGTCGATTTCCCGGAATGGATGTGATTGGTCGTTCCGGCTTTGCTATTCTGGCTTTGCTATTTCGGCTTTGTTATTCTGGTTTTGTGTAGGCCATGGGTCAGCAGCCTTAATACATTTCATATTGTTTTGTAAAGTAATTTAAATGCTGTCTTTAAGATTTTAAAAAACAAATGCTCATTGTTCATCATTGATTAAGTATCTTTTCAACATTAAAACGGTGGAGGTCTTGAAAATTGTCTATGAATTCTAAAGAGATCTAACAAAATTATAAGTTTAAAAATAAAAGTTTGTTGGGTTGTACTTGTGTCTCAATTTTTCCATACTTCAGGTCACGATCTCCAGGTAGATGCTAATTCCGATAGATATTCCGTCGAAATCAGGGAAATACAAAATAAATTATTTTATTATCATAAAGTATTAAATAAGTTAATAGTTAATAGTTTTATTCTAAGTTAAATAAATATACAGCGTGGATAAGATAACCCCTTTCTATTTACAAAAACAATATGATAACCGAAAAGTAACAACAAATTAGCATTTACCTGGAGATCGTGACCTGAAGTATGGAAAAATTGAGGCACGAGTAAAACCCAACAAACTTTTATTTTTAAACTTATAATTATTGTTAGATCTCTTTAGAATTCTTAGACAATTTTCAAGATCTCCACCGTTTTAATGTTGAAAAAATACTTAATCAATGAAGAACAATGAGCATTTGTTTATAAAATGTGACGTCTGATAATGAGAAGTGTGGTCAAAAGTATTATACACAAATGCTCATTGTTCTTCACTGATCAAGTATTCTCTTAAAATTGAAACGGAGGAGGTCTTGTGAATTGTCTAAGGATTTTAAAAAGTATCAAAGAAAATTATAAGTTTAAAATAAAATTTGTGTTGGGTTGTAAACGATCGTTAATTTTTTCATACTCCAGATATAAGCTCATTTGTTGTTATTTTTTTGTTATTACATTTTATTTGTGAATAAAAATGTTTTATCTAATCAACGCTATGTAGTTACTTTACACATTATATATGTTAGATCAGAAAAATAATTTTTTTTCGGTATTTCCTTCATTTTGATGGAATTTCCTCCTTAATCTTGGAATCTGTCTATAGGAGAACCATCTCGGAATAAAATCAGATAAAATATAAATATAAGTTTCTTTTGTAAATAATATAAAGATAAAGGTATTTGTTAATAAAGTGGTATTTATTGTTAATAACCAATTCAGTATCTTCTATTAATCATTTCCAAGCTTATTTTATTCTAATTAAAATGCCAACTTGAGTTCCTTCATAATGAATCTTTAAAATATTACCTGTATGCTATTGTTTTGGCATTATTAAAAAGCATTTAGAAATCGTACCAAATTTTATAATTACTCGTAATTTTTTTTAGTTGGTTCTCTTGGATAGAATACCTAATACAGTAATGAATTTAAGATTATTAAGTTAAATATTTTACATTATAAACTGCGAGGTCTCACATTACCCAGAAAGTTCTGTGCATATATTCTGTGCATATCGTGAACATAGTACTTATAAAAACAAAAAGGCATCTTATAAATTGAAACTTCTTTCTTTTTTCCGCGAGAGTAGGGGAGATCAGGGTTAATTCGTCAACTTTTTGTTTTGCTATTTTTAATTCTAATAATTATCGAAAATCTAAATCCCACGAGGCATAGATACAAACTTTACGGTTTCAACAAACTACAAAATTTATTTCAAACCCTTGTTTATTAATCTACTACAGTTATTTTCAGTATTAAAAAAAATGTACTTTTTTATAAATCTGTCCCGAGCCCAGGACTGATTCGTCAATGAAAATCTTTCTGTATTTGTAACTTAAGCAATTTTGCACTTTTTAAAGTGTATCAGGCGTAGAAATGTTTCTTAGCTAACACTGTATCAAGAAAAAATATTAAAGTCCTGATTCTTACCGAATTATTTACTATTACAGACGTCATTACAATTAAAAAAATAATAATAAAATAAAACCTTTTTCAAATACTTGAAAAAGTCGAAAAATATCTCTTAAAAATAGTATGATCGACTAATACTGCTCAAAACTATGTACAAAGTTTCACTTAGTATACATATTTAATATTCCTAAGCAAAGTTTCTGAATATAAGCATTTGAGTTGAAAATATTTGCTATTTACGAATCAGCCCCATGGACGAATCAACCCCGGTTTCTCCTATACGAAGTATTTACCAAAAGCTTAACTTGAATGAATGCATTTCTCAAAAGTTGTACATTAAAGTTTGCAAAATTCTTACCTGCATAAATATCGATACCTATGCAGCGTTTGAATTTCCTACATTCTCTTTGCAATCATGAATAAAATTTCAATGCGAGAGCCAAATATAGTGCATATCAAGTACAATTCAAACCACTTACATGCGATTCGAAAAAAATCTATCACAAAGTGTGCCCGACAGGTTTACCTATGGTCCTACATTACCTTAGGTGGTCCCGCATTACCCCGGTTGACGATATATAAATTAAAAGGAAATGATATTTTATGAAAGAGTACATTTAAGTGCTTGACATATAAAATGATAAAAAAAATTTTTTGATTTTTACAAATTTTCTAAAATTAACATACTTATTAAAAATGTACTTTTTATGATCCAATCAGCTACATAATCTAATCAGTTCTAAGTTAAGATATGCCTAATATCGCTGCAAAATTTCACCTCGTATTATTGGGATTTAAAGTGTCATGGCCGATTCAAGGCAGTAACGACAGTTTCTTCTTCTTAAATATGCATATAAAACGAATGAATTTTAAAACCAATTATATGATAAAATTCTGTATGTTTTAAAGTTTCAGAATCTGTAAAGAAAATAATTTTATAACAACTTTTAAATAGTTTAAAAAATGATTTAAAAATATGTTTATTAAAAATCATAGATTCAGTTCAAATATAGTTAATAACTTTGTCACCTTATTATTACTTTACTTTTACATATAAAACCACTGCAAACACTTTTTATAGTACAATTGCTATATATAATTAATTTTATAATCCATCATTGTATATGCTTATTTAGGAAAGGAGAAATTGCCGATACAGCCTTGCATCGGCCATGACACTTTAAATCCCAACGTTTTCCTTTAAGAGTTATCGGGGCTACACAGAGAGAATTTTCTAATAAAAATTGTGACAAAATATGCAGTAAAAATGACCCTGAATGACTATAAAGTTGGAATACTCCAACTTTCCGGCAGTTTTTATTGACATTGACGATAATTTTACCGCATTTTTTCAGTATTTATTTGTAGACGTAGATAAAATACATGCAAAAAAAATATAATTACGATAAAACGAATAATTTCCATGTTACTTTTCCACGGTAAAGAAAGCTTTGCAGTGCTACAGATTTGAAGGAGGCGAACAAATTTATTCGAAGAATTTGGAAAATAACGGATACCCTAATAAATTATATATGTGCGTACGTGCGGGCGTGCGCGCGTGCGTTCGCGTGTGTGTGTATATGAATCTGGTTTAACATTACTCTGAATATACACGGTGAAAATTAATGTTTCGGGGCTCATTTTTTTTCAAGACGGCGGCTCAAAAAATTTTTAAGTAGAGGTATTAGAAAGAGATATAACAATTTAAACTAAATTTATTAGAACAAAGAATTTTATATTGGAACCATTAATGTAATTTGAGGAAGCTAAGTACCATGGATTGACAGCGGTTTTTTTATTTAGTTCGCCTCTCAATTCTATTTAAGGTGAGTCTAAAGCCACCCGTCACCGAAAATTCGAGGTCTCACTTTTTTCATTTAATATTCCATTTTTAGCAAATATCTCTCTGAATATTTGTTAATAATGGAAGGGTTTAGTATCACCTTAAATGCACATATTTCAAGGGCTAATTTGAATTTAAAAATTTTAAATAATAATAAACTTATTTATTTAAACTTTTTTTTACTTATAAGGGATCTTTTATAAAGATATGATAATTATGATTTATTATATAATAATAAATGACTACGAGCTCTAATCTGCATTTTCAATGCTTAACCTTTTTTGGATTTTAAATTAAAAATTTGCTGCCTATAAGCGCGCGGTATAACGAATTCAACACTTCATAGAACTAATTATGATACATACACCTATACGGGAATTAGGGTCTGTCCAGATGAAGGATAAAAATACGGTCTGTCCTCTCTGGTCCGTGCTCCATCGCTGTTTCGCTGTTCCGTTTTGAATTCAAACTTTGAGATTTAATACATTAAAACTGTTTAAAGTAACTCCGTATTTTCGAAGAGAAATAATCCTTGTAGTGGAGTATTGAGAGTATAGGTATATATAGGTGCACTTCAACGTTTAAATTCAAAACGGAACAGCGAAACAGCGATAGAACACGAACCGGAGAGTTAGAGAGCTACTTTTCCGACGAATGTGCCGATTATTAATGACTATCAAAAGGTGCATAGTCTGTGGTGTAACCTGCATATGCCATGAACTATGCAACTTGAAAAAAATAAAAATGTTTCTTTTGGATGTAGAATGCTTGTAAATGTTTTCAGATTTTTTTAAACCCATATGTTGAAAGCTGTTTGAAGCTAAATATAACCATATTGCCATAATATATATATATATATATATATATATATATATATATATATATATATCTGGGATATCTAAAACAAAAAAAAATTTATTTCGGTTAAAATGTTTCTTTGGGTATGTAAAATACTTGTAAAATTTTTCAGATTATTAAAATTTTTAAAACTGTTTTTTCGTATTTGATTTGCCAAAGAAAACCTATATATATATATACTATACGTTACAGCCTCGCTGTATAAATGAGAGTGCTGCACGGACGCCATTAGAATTTCAGACAGGGTGATCTAAAATTAAAAAACCGAAGATATTCATACGGATGGGTATCACGCTACGCATTTTTTGAGAAAAAACGATTTGCTTACGATCAGCATATAATTAATAAAAAGGGACTCGAAAAGAGTTTCATTTTTCGCTCAAGCTTCCGTAAAAAAATCAAATGTTCGAAAATGCATAAAAGTGGATAGCGCGGAAGCGAGTGGGATTATAAATAGAATATCATTGGAATTTTTACGATCAGGCCAAGAATTGCATTAGTTACAGTGGCGTCCATGCGCAAAAAGCGTGTCTTGAGATAAACGTATATAAAAGCGTTATTTATCTACGATTAAAGCGTGGGTCATTTACCTTCGTGTAAAATTCTTTTTGATAGGAATTTTAATCTAAAATTTTAGCTAGTCTAGCTTGAGATATGTTAAATGAAAATTTGCAGTTTGTAAAAGAAAATTCGTTTTTTTTTAATGTTTGATCGAGAAATACGTTTAATGTTGCTAATTACTGCTACTTGCGCTTGGAGCTCAATTCACATACATGCCTAAGGAATTTCGTTCTGACATTTTACCTAATCATTATTGAGATATATTTTCATAAAATATACAAATAAGGCCATGAATTAAAAAAATGTCACCAATAGGTCCCTTTCATGATTGATATATTTACGTTAGCGTGCCGCGGGTTAGAGCTATACACTTTATCTTTCCGAAAACGTTTGCAAATTGCTTTGCCTAACATGTCGACAATAATCATCTGATAATAAATTTATCTACTGATATACATATGACAATTTAATATTATTACGTACAGTGGCATATCAATAATAGTAGTAACACCTCCGGCAGCGGCAGCTTTCGTCGCCGTCCAGAAACCTTCCCACTCACTACGTCCAGGCTCATTTACGTGCACATGGGAATCCACTATTCCAGGCATCAATACTAAATCTCCAAAATCTTCGTTTTCAACGTCACGATATTTCTATTAGTTTATGTTAAATAAGTAAATAAATAAATAAATAAATATAAATAATTAAAATATATAATTATATTTTATTTATTATAATAAATAATTGAAATAATAATAAAAAAAATGTAAATAACTTTGAATTTGGAATTATGTACGAAATTGGTAACTTACTTGTAATTTGTTTTTAATTTCGCTATCATCAACACATTCATAAATTTTTTCAATTCTCCCATTATTTACCAATAGAACTGCCGGCTTTACACCTTCGGGTAAAACTGTTTGTCTGGATGTAAATAACTTCATATTGGATGCAGTCATTTTGCTTCAAATTTCTTCATGAAACTGTCTCACAAAGTAGTGAGAAGCACACAAGTTAGATAAGAATGATTAGCTGCGCTAAGAGTTATTCGTCTTATCACTTCAATAGTTCAAATATAAATAAATGTCAGTAATATCGATAAAAATGCGGAAATATATGAATTACGGATAACGCAGTCAAAGAAATGCATATGGGTTATTCCGCCGTAACTTGCCCACTTTGCGTCCGGACCTCTTAGACACTTAGGTATACATTTGGAAAAAAAATTCCTTCTTAATTTTTACACGTGTATGGCATTGGCATAACCAACTATTCGCTAGGTTAAATGACTGAAGCGACACCTAGAATTCGGAACTTCTGACGGACTATTCTGCAATTATTCAACATATATATATTATCTCCAATATAAAACTGAACCCAGCTCATGTATCAAATTGTACATAATCTAATCTCGAAAATTCGAAAACTCGAAAGATCATCAGCGTGTTCTCGAAAACTCGAACATAAGCGCATGCGTACGTTGCTGTTTATCGAGAGCGAGAGAAAAGGGCACGTTTTCACTATAATATTTGCTGTTGTTGTGTCCGTCGACATCCTGAAGATAGTAAAATAATGAAAACAAAAGGTTTTTGGTTGCCAAAAGTAAATTACAAGCGCGAAAAATTAAATTATAATAAATAAATATTAACAATAATTTGAATTAAAACATAACGTAAATAAATTACAATAAACAACCATTATTAACTAAAGTTCATTAATAAATAAACTAGTGAATAATAAATAATCAATCAATAATAAAAATTTAAAACTTAAATAGCTAATGATTTCTTATGACGTTAAATAACAATAAATAAATTAGGATAGAACTGGAAGGGTTAAAGGTTTGTTTCAGGAGTTATTTATAGGCAATGGAAAAACACCAAGGCCAAACGAATGGAAGAATCACCAAACTCTCAAAATAGATATTCAAGGTCGAACTAGTGGAAAACTACTGAGTTTCTAAAAATAACTCTCAAGGTCAAGACAAACGAGCCATCTAGAAGGAGCAGGAGACTCTACCTCTCTATTGGTTAGCTTCATGGAAAAGTACCGAGACAACAAGCCATCTAAAAGGATTGAGAGACTCTGCTTCTCGCATTCGCCAACCACAGAGAAAAGTACCGAAACAAACAAGAGGAGGGGAAGAACAACACACTCTTTCTCTACCGTTGGCTGTATGAATGGAAATTTCCGTAATCAACTAATAACGGTCCCGCTTCACAACTCCTGCACAAAATGGAGGCTGCCTCTGCCTCTAGAGATATTTCACCCTGAGACTTTGCATACAAGCAGAACCTATGTCATGTTTTACCTAAGTTCAGTATTATTCATAAAAATAAAGTTCTTGATAATTCTTAACGCGCCGTAGAGCAGCGAGTACCCGTCTATCCCTGCCGATACACCAATAACTGATTTAATCAGCCATCCGCTCACCCCCAGGAATTAACGAATATCTCTACCGCAGTATTGCATAGCTCCACTACTTCAAGTCAGGAGGGTATATTATATGTTATTATTATTAATATTGATGATGCTTCTCTAGTGCCCTGAAACTCAAGAAGAATTAATATTTTTTAGTTTATGTTTAGATTTATAAATATCTATGAAATCTTTCGGTCTACGGTATTTATCTCTAGGGTCGTAGTCGTATTTTCCTAATTCTTTGATGAGTTCATAGTTAGATTTGGTCACGGATTCGTAGAATTTTGATCCGGTTTTCACGATATAATCTTCTATCTATTCTACTTCGAGTTATTTGTGAATTAGCGCGTTTTTGTATATTGAAGTGCATTAGTGATGGCTTTTAAAGTTTTGTTTTGCATAATTTGGATTTTATTCATCTTTGGTTTACTTGCTGCTCCCCGCACAATGGATGCATCAGTTAGCATTAGTCTGATGAATGTTTTATGTATTAGTAGTCTGTTTTTAATATCTAATGCTCAGTGACTTCTTAATATTGGCATTAGTTTCGCCAGCGCCCCAGTTGCTTTATTACGTGTATTCGTGGTGTGTTCATTGAATGGTAGTTTTTGATCATCAAATAAAAGTGTCAACATGAACACAAAGGAATCCCAAGTCTCTCCACAAATGTACGCCAATGCAACTCGACCAAGAAAAGACCAAGCTACAGTCTTAGACGCAGTAGATGGACTCTCCAACGATGATTATATAGACGGACTCGAAATGTCAAAAGAAACGGCGAAAGACAGAAATCCATTCACAATGTAAAACCGACCCTTTGGAAATTGAAAAATCACTGCTCCCAACTGCTAGCGTATTTCAAGATCCGTCTAACAACCTATCATTAAATTTTCCGCAATTTCTAGATTTCTTCATAAAAAGCTACAACAACCCAAATATATACCAAGATGCCCAAAAAATCTCTTGTGATGTAAACCACATAATTGACATCATTGAGAAAATATATCCTTATGTAGAGGAACGCTCAACAAAAACTCGGTTAACCAGACTTAAAAACAAACTGAACTCCCAACTACAAGGTGATTCCTCCCTAGTGAAAAATATAGACGATGAAACAGATTATACACCCACGGACAATGATTTTGAAGCTTTTATAAAATAAACTCATCAACAAAATGTCAGATATGCAAAATAAAGATTTCAAAATACTTTTTTGGAATTCACGCAGCATCACTAAACGAAAGGATGAACTTCCCCTTTCACTTACAACGATCGATATATTTATTTGCGTGGAAAACTGGCTCCCTAATATAAACAGAGACAATGAATTTAAATTGCCTGGTTTCAAGACTCTACGGAAAGATCGTACGCACGCAAACGGAGAAGGAATTCTATTTTTGATAAAAAATAGTCTAACCATATCCGAATTGAGCGATATAAATATAAACAGTGATCGATTGGAAATCGCCAGAATTAGTATCAATAATATTTCTCCTCCTTTAGATATAATAGTGGCTTGCTACAGACCTCCGGGCAACACTTTCACAGAAAAAGAATGGGACACTATCGTAGGAACCCTAGATGACAACAAGCATTTTATCCTACTTGGCGACTTCAACGCTCATCACCAATCCTGGAACTGCAATTACAACGACTTGAATGGTAAAAGATTTTAGACTCCATTGAAAAAAGAACTTGTTTGTACATAATACAGCGATCTTAACTAGAATAGATTGTAATCGTGGAACCAGGTCAAATATCGATTTAGTACTATCAAGCACTAATCATATTGATAAAATGCACACAAAGGTATATGACGACACTCTCGGTTCTGACCATTTTCCCATCCTTACCACCGTTTCTATCACCAAAAGTTCATACATAAAACAATCGTTAAAAATCTCATCTACTAAAACGGATTGGAATAAAGTAATAGACTCACTTAACAACAATTATCTAAAATTTTGCGAAGCCGAATTTTGTAACTCCGCAGCAGACATAAAATACGAAATGCTTCTAAGGGAAATCACTTCTGCAATTATTGAGCACACGCCAAAAAAAGTCTATAAAAAAGCTTTTAAATATAAAACCCCAGTTAAATGGTGGGATAGCGAAGGCGACAAAGTCTTAAGACGCAGAAAGGCAACTTTTAAAAAAATGGGAATTTTCTAAAAAATTGGAAGATTATATGAATTACAAAAAAGAGGCCGCGATAACAAAAAGAACTTTAAAAAAAAAAAGAGTGCTTTAAGCAGTTTGCTAAATCTATAAACTTTCAAACCAATAACATCCATGTTTGGAATACGTTAAAAATACTCAAAAACAAGTGGGTAAAAATCAGCCAAACAGTCGCAAACTCAAATCACGAAGCTGTTTTAAACGAAGCACTCGATAAAATTAGTCCTCCATGGGTCCCGACAAATCCGGTTAGGACACCTCAAAGCAGTGCAAATGAATTTTTGATTTCTCCCTTTCAGTTTGCCGAATTCAATGTGGCATTAGATTCTAGAAAAAGAAAGTCCTCACCAGGCCTAGACGGTATCGACTACGAAACTATTAAAAAACTTCCAATTAATTACAAACTACTATTATTTGATATCTTTAATGAAATGTACAGTACAAATAAATATCCTTCAGATTGGAAAAAATCGTACACTTACTTCATAAAAAAATCGGACGGCCTCAATTTCAGGCCAATTAGTCTTTCGTCCTGCGTATGCAAAATTTTTGAAATATTGTAAACTAGAAATTTAAAATGTAAATTACTCTTTACATTATACACGTTTATCACTATCAATTGTACTGAAAATAGTAGTTGCAAAGGTTTTATATGTAAAAGTCAAGGAATAAAAAGGTGACAATTTTATTAACTCTGTTATATTTATAATTATAGTTAAGCTAAGATTGTGGATGAGATATGTGTGAATGAGAGAGAGAGAGTGAGAAGAGAGTATGCGTGATGTTGGCAGTCCTGAGAAGGACGAGAAGGGCGCGAGCGTCGCGCGAGCTACAGATTCCGGCTAACCGCGAGAGAGAGAGCGGATGCAGGAGCACCTTGGTGTGGCAAAAAAAACGAGTATCAGCAAGCGTGCGAAAAAGGGCAAACGTGCCGCGAACTAACGGGCGAGACAAATTGACTTGGGTGAGTGTGTCGAGGGTCATACGGACCGAACGGGCATATAATCAAAGAAGAAAGTGCGTTGCTACAATTATTATTCTTATTCTAAGTTTCAATTAACAATAAATTATTATTCAGTTTATTCTAAAACCGTGTCTTTATTATTTCTTGCCCGGACAAAACAAGTCATAAATATCTCGTTATAACAACTCTATTTGAACTGACTCTAGTATTTTTAAATCTAACATATTTTCTAATCATTTATTAAACTATTTAAAAGTTGTCATTAAATTATTTTCTTTGCTGATTCTGAAACTGTAAAACATGTAGAATATTTTTACATAATTAGTTTTTAAATTCATCCATTTTATATGCTTATTTATTAAGAAGAAAGTCTCGTTACTGCTTTGCTTCGGCCATGATACTTTAAATCCCAATATTTAATCAATGAATTATCCCGTACTTCCTAATTGCATATTTCTTGCCATCAAAGATTTATAAAAAAAAGATTTTATTTTTGTCGATTTGCAACAGATTTTTCACTGAACTTCTTACGCATAGTCCAGATATTACAACAGCTTCTTTATAAGATTGACTTTTTTTCAAAAATATTATATTATTTTATACATATAATACAATATAATATAATATTATATAATATATAATAATGTTATACAATAATTTAATATTATCGCGGATTCAAATCCCCGTTGGGTCGATTTTTTCGGTGACGAATTTGCAACTTGTTATTCCGGATTAATCGCTGACGGAGATCGACATTATCCCGATAAGTTAAGAGGGTGGCAGCCCTAAAAATGTGCAGTTAAAAAATATGAACAAAAATGTAAAATGGCTCGACCCGTGTAAAAATAAATAAATGTATTATATCGACGGCCATTACGAAGGCTAGCATATTTCAAATTGCCACGAAGAGTAGCACATTTCAGCACTTGCCACGAAGAGTAGGAAATTTGGAAATCTCCCACAAAGACTAGCACATTTCGCCATTTCCCACGAAGACTAGCACTTTTGAAAAATTGCCACGAAGACTAGCACATTTCGCAATTCTGCCACGAAGACTATAGCACTTTTCGTATAGAATATGTAAATTAAATTTGTACTGATAAACTTTCGGCGAATCGGGTCGATTCTTTTCTTATCGAGTTCCGGCAGATACTAGACCCCTTTGGTACTCAAAGAATTATCGGTTTTTACCCGAGAAAATCAGGCTACTCGAATAAATAAAAGTAGCTTGAAAAAATCAGACGGAGGGAAATTGCCAAAGGTGCAATAGTCTTCATGGGGAAATGGAGAAATGTGCTAATGTTCGTGGGAAAATCCTGAAAAGTGCTAGTCTTCGTGGAAAAATTGCGAAATGTGCTAGTTTTCGTGGGAAATTTCCAAATGTGCTAGTCTTCGTGGTCAACGCCGCAAAAACGTGGTATATAGTCTTCGTAAGGGTCATCGGTATGGTATTATTAGAAAAAACTTCTTACGTTATAAACCAGATGGGAAAATATCTGAGATTTAATTCCAAACAGGAAGTATAAAGTATTTGTTTACAATAAATACATAAGTTTGTATTTTCATAGCTTTAAATATTTGACAATATAATTTTTCATATACGTTTAGCAAACAATAATTTATAGAATAATGCTTTTTGTATAGTTTTTTATTAAAGTTTAAATATACTGCATAATTTAAATTTATATAACTGTATTATTAATATTATATAATATAATATTTACTATGTAATTCGACGGAATAAAATTGAGTTTTATCTATGTTAAATTATTTTAAAATATAAATGCTACTTTGATATTTTATTATTTAATAAATTATCTTTTAGATTGTATGCTTTTTTTAGATTGTTAGTAATAAAGTGGAAGTTAGGTCTATGGCTTTTTATTTAGAACTTGGTAAAAAATTATCTCTATACCAATGGTTCTAAAATTTAATACAAGTTGTAATAAATTTAATTTATTACAAGGTGACCAAACGTTTTGGAACACTATCACATTTTCACATGTATGGTTTGTCCTTAATGATTAGAATAAAATATAAGAAATGGAGTATAATAAGGTATATCCTACCTAAAGGTACATGATTTAAATGATTATTATGATGAAAATAAATTTATTAGCTTTCCCTTATAAGGTATAGCCAGGAAATGTTGCTTGACTTGGTTTCTGCATATCAACGAGGAAGTAAATTGTTCCTGCTAAACCTGAAATAACATATATTATACAACTAATGTAATAAGAAAATTGTAATCTTCAAACTGTTAAATAATTTTCAAAGCTTATAATTATAAACTTTAAATAAATTATATTAAATAATTACCCTCAAAAAGTGAAAAAGGCCTATCAGCAGGTTTTGTCTGATGTGCATCATAATCTAAACACCATTCTGTAAATTTACAAGCTCTGTACAGATGTTTGGATTCCTAGAAATAAATAATTTTATAAAATTATAAAACTTTTCAACGCTCATTTATATGACAGATTTACATGCACACAGACCTTTGTTAGTTGAAAAAGACTTAGAAATGTGTAAGCATTTCCGGCAACTCCATGACAGATTCCACAACCCTTTTTTAGAAGTCCTCTCTGCCATACAGCTTCACCACATTGCAATGCTGTATTCAAGTATTGATCTTTTTTAAATATCTAAAATATGACGAAATTTTTTTTAAAAAATTTAATCAGAAAGAAAATTACATAAAGGGGGAAATATTTTGTATTACCTCATAAGCTAAACAAAACAGCATTGTCATTGATGGTGCACCATGGCACCAATGAACCAGCTTATCAGTACTTCTCCCTACAGAAGATGGAAAATTACCTGATGGATACTTTAATTTTTCTAACCATTGAAGTGCTGGTTCTACTTCTGTTTTTAGTTGCTCTTCAGTTAAAAATTCCTGAGCCTACAATTTAAAATTTTGTATTGCATTATTATGTATGAAATTACAGAATAACAGCTTTTTGTTTACAAATCATTTACTTGTAGTAACAAATAAAGTATTCCAGCTAGACCATGAGCACCACCAAGATATTCAGAGTCATGCCACATATACATCAAGGGAGATTTAATACCCTGAGCTTTTGCATAACTTTTTCCAGAATTTAATATGCAAGCAATAACCTGTCAAATTTGTAATATTATTTATAGTAATGTAAATAAATAAATTGTATTGTGAATTCTCTGTTTTAATTATACCTGTTTGATGAGATCTCTTTCTATAGGAGCAGGAGATATATGTTTATTGACAAATAAGAGTGAATATAAGTATCCAGCTCGACCATAAAGTAATTCATCAGGTAAACCACTACCATCATCTACAGCATAAGATGACAAAGATTTTAACCTGTCAAATAAATATGTCAAAATTTTTAAGTAATCTTTAATTAGAAAATTGCCTAAATATTTAGCTTTTACATTGCAGTGAATAAACTAACTTTGAAATCATGTTTTTTGACTCTTCCTTATCTACATGCAAGTGATTTATCACAGCTCCTAATGCAAGTGGTCCTGCATTTCCAGTCAGAAAAGTTATATGCCTCTTACCTCTCAAGCCTTCGATACATTTGCCTATTAATTCTGCAGCTCTCTAAATTTTATAAAATATACTTTTGTAAATTATATATTTAAATATCATTTTTTAATGAATGTATATATTGAAAGAAAAGAAAAGGTAAGTTTAAAACTTACAGATATGTAGTTTTGATCTTCAAAATACTTTCCATAATGATAAAATGTATAAGCTACTCCTGGTAATCCTGTGTAAAGTGAATAATCTTCTCGACTATACCATTGCCTTTTATTGTCTTCTAATCTTTTTAATAAGAGTTTTGTACCAGTACTTAATTTTCCTTTAAACTCATCAGTAATCTATAAAAAAAATGATTTAATTTTTCTTCAAGAATATGCAGTAACAAGTATTTCTTTTATAATATCTTTTACTTACATCATTACTACTGATGTTAATAATTGAATTTTGCTTTCCTTCCAAATAATCTTCATAAGGATTTGTCACATGCCGATCATCCATTTCTTTTTGGTAACTACTTACTTTAGTGCCTAAAATTATATTTCACTTTAAATGACTACCTATAGAATGAATATTTTAAAATATTATTTATACAAGAAATCGTACATTCTATTTCCACTATAACTTCTTTATGATTTTAACAATTTTAATCAAAATATATATGTAATTATCAAAAATTGTACATAATTTAAATATCTATTTGAATTATAAATTTAACATAAAAACTATTTTTTATATATATAAAAAAAATAAAAACTTTTATTAAAATTAGTTACTTTAAATTTTATTATGCATAACTATATTTGTTACATAATCAATGATAGAAATATATTAAAAAATTAACAGATATATTTCTGTATAGCACGATTTCTATTTATTTCCATGACACTAGTGATGACAAGAATAAGGAATGAGGGTGACATTTTATATATTAATTTTATAATCCAAAGAAAAATAGCATGTGGGTAAAAGCCAGTTGTTATATTATCTTTTCCTATAGTTTTAATAGCATTCTTAACATATTGATCTGGGGTAGGTGAGATCCAACCACTTGCAGGGAATGAACCATCTTTTGCTGAATTAGTTACACTTGCAGGCAATAAACACTGTACTATAATTCCATATTTACTATATTCCATGTGAAGACCCTTACTGAATTTCAAAGTGTATGCCTTTGTTGCTGCATATACAGTTAATAATGGGCTTGGAATTACAGCTGCTGTAGATGCAACATTTATAATGACTCCTTTCCGTCGCAATACCATTTGTGGTAAAATGATTCGACACATATTGGTTGTAACAACAATATTACATTGAATGATATTCATGTAAATCTTATCATTATGTGGTAAATCAAGAAAATATTCTGGATGTGGGTAGCTCTGTCCAAAATTATTGACTAATACTCCAACTTCTAGGCCGATGATTTCTTTTTCTATTAGTTTGTAAGCTTCTAATCCTTCAGAAACATTCAAATGGATGATTTTAGTTTTGATATCATACAAACATTCTAAAGATTCAGATACATCTTTTATTGAATCTTGTACATTATACTGGTGTGAATTAACACTGACTAGTACAATATTTAATCCTTGTTCAGCTAATACTTCAACAAAAGCTTTACCAATACCACGTGAACAGCCTGTCACAATAGCCCATTTTCCCAATGATGGGAAATTAACCAATTTATTTATTGAAAAAAAACTTTTATATAGTCTATAAATAATGCTTAAAGAAATTTGACAACTCCAGAAGATTATAGTGATATAACCTATTTTATGTACCAAAGTCATTTTAACAACAAATTTTTACCAAACTATGAATTCTATTATAACGAAAATAGTTTGCATACTCATCAGCAAATCGTAAGTTAAAATTTTCTATATATATATATATATATACATATATATTTGTAAATATTTAAAAACAAACGCTGTTGCCGGTCATTTTTAATTATTATATTTTCTTGTATATATTTACTTACCTATATTATGAGTTTGATGAGTTTTCAGGGCCGTAAAATTCTCGTGTTATTAAGATTATTAAGCAATACAAATCAATGAATCCAATGTGTTTTGTTTTTATTTACTAATAATTCTTGCTTTCTTACGTATTAAAGTATAGGGTAGGTATATACCTTAGACCGCTATCATGCAAATGACATTTATGACGTTTTGTCAACATAACCTGAAAAGTAAACACTGTACACTGTTACAGTCTTGACGGTGCAGCACAATGATGACTAATAAAATAATTCAGTATTGTTAAATATGATAAAGTGGTTACCAGATTTAAAAATAATGTATTTTGGAAATTCTTGATAAATTTTAACGTTTATACTTATTGAACAATAAGATGGATCAAACATTAGAATCTGCATTAGATGCAGCAAGGAGAGCAGTAGATTTTGACAAAAATGAACAGCATAAACAGGCTGTTTATTATTATGGCATTGCCATTAAACTACTAAAAAATTTATCAACTGTTCCTGCTATAGCTGAGAAATATACAGAGTATCAAGATAGAGTATCAGAGCTACAAAAAATAAGTAGGCTAACAATTATTTGATCAAATTTTTTTTCTTTATATAATAATTTTAAACACTACCTATAGTGTAATTTTTTTAATATCTAGTTCTAGAGGAAGAAAAACAGAAAAATGAATCAGAAACACCTCCTGAAAGTGAATTTCAAAGATGTAAATTTTTACTTAATCAAGCTCTCGATGCTGATGAAGCAGGTTTTAAGGAAGAGGCTATAAAATTATATACCAATGCTGCAGAGCTTGGCTTAAAAGCTGTAAGTTGATTTATTCTACAATCAACTTATTTTTTTTAAATGCGATAATTAAATTTTTAGAAAGCTGCGAGTAATGAAAAAACAAAATTAACAAATCTTGTACGTCATGCTTTGGACAGAGCAGAGTCCTTAAAAGGTATTAAAAAAAATGAAACAGAAACTGTTTTGCCTAATTTGCCATCAGTTCCTGAGACAGATCTTCCAATAGATAATGTATCATCTGTAACTTCTTTGCCAACCAGTCCAGGTCTCTAACATATATATATTTGTCTATATTATATATTACTAAAATTTGTATACATCAATTTTCTTCAATTTTAGTAACAACGAGACCAGCTAGACCTCCTTTGCATAGAGGTAGTAGTGCTCATTTAAAAGTTACGGGTGGTAGTGGTAACTACACTGAAGAAGAAAAAAGAGTTCTGTTACACAGTTCTCATATCAATGATAATGAATTTGTGCCTTTTATGAATGTCGATTTATCTGAAAGATTTCAATATGCAATTCCATTCACTGATAAAGATGGTTTATTAGAATTATCGCCAAAGCAAAAACCAGATTTTGCTCGATGGTGTCGCCCAGAAGATCTATTTTCAGAACCAAAAATGGTAATGGGTCATATAGTAGACTATTATAGTATAAAACAAACAGTAAGTGGATTTAATTTCTTAACAATTTTTTAATAACCTTATAATATTTTATACTTATATATATATATATATATATGACAATTCTAATGTAGAATAAACATTCTATTATTGATTATTTAGGTAGTATCTGACTGTTCACTTGTTGCTTCTTTGGCAGTAAGTGCTCAATATGAAAAGAAATTTGGCCGAAGACTTATTACTTCTATCATATATCCTAAAAATAAAAATAAAGAACCAATTTATAATCCTTTTGGTAAGATAAAAAAATTTACTTTTTTGTTTTGAAATAATAATTTCTTATTTGTAATTAGGAAAGTATATGATAAAGCTGCACATTAATGGTGTACCAAGAAAGGTTGTGATAGATGATCTTTTGCCTGTCAGTCGCCACAATCAATTGCTGTGTTCATACTCAAATAATCGGGGAGAACTGTGGATTTCTTTATTAGAAAAAGCATATATGAAAGTAATGGGAGGATATGACTTTCCTGGATCCAACAGTGTAGGTATATTAAGAATATTAAGAAGAGTATAAATAATGATGAAAATAAAAGAATTTATATTTTAGAATATTGATTTGCATGCCCTTACTGGATGGATACCGGAGAGATGGGCAATAAGGCCTAATGAACCAGATTTTAACAAAGATAATTTATTTGATACTTTACTTTTAAGATTACACAAAGGAGATGTACTAGTCACTGTAGCTACAGGAGATCTTTCGGATGCTGATGCCGATCGTACCGGTCTTGTTCCTACACATGCCTATGCTGTATTAGACGTCAGAAAAATTGATGTTTGTATAAAATAAATTGTTTTCATTAAATATGATTGATAGTTAAGCTTTTTAATCATTTAAATTTAATCTAGGGAGAAAGACTATTACAATTGAAAAATCCATGGTCACATTTGAGGTGGCGAGGAAACTATTCTGAGCTTGATACAAAGCATTGGACTCCAGCTCTTAGAGAAATTTTGAATTATAATCCAGATTCAGCATCTCAATTTGATAACGGTATATTTTGGATTGATTTTGAAAGTATATGTCACTTTTTTGATGTCTTCTATTTCAACTGGAATCCTGGTTTATTTAATTACACTTATTGTATTCATCAGTAAGTTATAATTTCTTATCACATCTTGTTTTGAAAAAAAAAGAAAGAAAAAAAATGTAAAAGATTTTATTTTCAAGAATGTGGAGAGCTGGAACCGGTCCTGTAAAAGATGCTTACAATATTGGTGATAATCCACAATTTTCACTAGAAGTCCAACCGGATGTAACAGGTGCAGTATGGATACTGTTGACAAGACATATAACTGATATAGCTGATTTTCGACAAAATCAAGAATATATAACAGTGCTTGTGTACAAAAATGACGGAAAACGAGTTTATTATCCACGTAAGTATTATTATTTTAATATAAAATTAATACTTTTGATAAATTATTCAACATAATTTAAATAATTAATTAATTCTTAATTCGTAATAAACAATATTTAATAGAGATGTAAAAACGGACGTGTATAGGAATAATAATCCTTGAACATTTTTTAAATTAATGAGGGCTGTTCTGTCGTTTGGTCAAATAAATAAAGTAAATAAATATTATTGATTTTCTGATCCGTGCAGATCTACTCTATATATCTGGATCTCAATAACATTAAATTTCCACAACTTTTGCAATATATTTGTATTTCCCGGAACTTTTCATCCAGCATTCGCCATCTTTTGCTCTAAGTGAAATCACCTAATTGCGAATATATATATATACATACGTATGCGCGCGCATCCTACAAACGTATTGTGATGACCAGCGCAGCCAAAACCGACGCCCGACAGAAGTGGAGGCAGCGCGAAATTCAAATAATGTAATTTTTACCCAAAAAAAATATATCCAAAAAAATTTTTTTATACCCTGATAAATTATCTTAAATCACAAGTAAACAAGTTACAATGACAGAAATAATTATTTATATTTCTTTATCTATATTTTTTCAATTTTAAAAATCCATCATTGTAACATGATTTCTTTTAAAAATAGACTTATTGTCACTTAAAAATAGTAAAATAAGATAGTTTAATGATGTACATAAAGTATGCATTCGATATAAAGTGGAAATAATTAGTTATTACCGTTATTAAAGTAATTATAAGAATAATGAGTTGATCACGCTTCAGCGCTACGTCGTTTGCCGACTCGGCAGGTAAAACAGCGTGGATGCTATAGTTTCCGTAAACTCAGGTAAGATCAGACGCCAAATGGTGGCACTCGCGATTTCTTTAAGGCTTTTCATTATGTACTCCGATGTTGATGAATTTTTTAATATCTGATAGAAGCTTTAATTCGCCTAATTGTTTATTTAATATCAAATATTTTTTTTTCGGATAAACAACTAAGCGTCCTTGTAAATTGCATTTATTTCTGTGTACACAGATAATTACAAAAAAATTAATTTTTTGATAAACTAATAAGTGTTTTTGAGTAAATTGAATTTATTTATGTCTAAACTGATAATTCAATAGAATGGGGGTTTCTGCAAAAGTATGTATATGAGTATGCACATAATTAGAAAACAATGTTTTTCATTGCCGTGATTTCGGACTGTATAGGATAAAGTATGTGCATAGTGCAAAAGTCTTTAAACGCGGGGTTCTGGTTTATATCATATTAAATACATATGCTTTGTAATCTAATATTTATCGATGAGTTGACTACATTTATTTCTGAATACACTGATAATATAGAAGACTACGAAGACTACGAGATGCACTGCGGCGATTTTCAGTCTGCAATTAACGTAGATAGCTAAAGTGCAAAAGACTTTAATTGACGTAAATGTTTATTTTGGATTCAATTTTTTTTAAACATCTAAGTGTTTTACAGTAAAATTCATTTTTTTCAGAGTATGCATATGATTGGAAAACCATGTACTTCATTTAGGCGATTTTCGAACTACATCCAATGAAGTATGTACAAAGTGCAAAAGTCTTTAATCACGGGGTAATGGTTTATATAATATAATATAAATATTTTTTATAACTAATATGTGTCCATATTTAGACTTCATTTATTTCTGAATACGCTGATAATATACAAGTCTACGAGATGCCCCGTGCCGATTTTCAGTCTGCAATGAATGTACATAGTTAAAGTGCAAAAGTCTTTTATTCGCGTCATTGTTCACTAATATTAAATAATTGATTTTCGGATAAGTCGCTAAGTGTTTTCGATTGAAATGCATTTATTTCGGGGCGTGCTAATAATTTGAAAACAATGCACTTCATTGCTGCAATTTTGCGACTGCATCGAATGAAATATGTACAAACTGCAAAAGTCTTTAATCGCGGGGTAGTGGTGCATATAATATTAAATAAATATTTATTTGAAAGTAATAAGTGTCTTTGAGTAAAATGCGAACTTCTCTGACTACGCTGATAAGTACAGGACTGTATGTATTACCACTGCGATTCCCAGGCCGCATGGAATGTGCACAACTAAAGCGCAAAAGTCTTTAATTGGCGTAATTGTTTATTACGAAGTAAATTTTTTTTATTAATAACTCAGTGTAGTAGAGTAAAATGGATCTATAAATGCATTTATTTCGGGGCGTGCTAATAATTTAAAAACAATGCACTTCATTGCTGCAATTTTGCGACTGCTACGAATGAAGTATGCTCAAACTGCAAAAGTCTTTAATCGCGGGGTAGTGGTGCATATAATATTAAATAGTTATTTATTTGAAAGTAATAAATGTCTTTAAGTAAATGGCGATTTTTTCTGACTAAGCTGATAAGTACAGGACTGTATGTATTATGACAGCGATTCTCAGGCCGCATGGAATGTGCACAACGAAAGTGCAAAAGTCTTTAATTGGCGTAATTGTATATTTTGAATTATATTTTTCTTTTTTATAAATAACTCAATGTAGTTGAGTAAAATAGATCTCTTCTGAGTATGCATATGATTAGAAAACAGTATACTTCATTGATGCGATTTTCAGACTATATCGAATGAAGTATGTACAAACTGCAAAAGTCTTTAATCGCGGGGTAGTGGTGCATATAATATTAAATAAATATTTATTTGAAAATAATAAGTGTCTTTGAGTAAAATGCGAACTTTTCTAACTACGCTCATAAGTACAGGACTGTATGTATTATCATAGCGATTCTCAGGTGCGTGGAATGGGAATAACGAAAGTGCAAAAGTCTTTAATTGGCGTAATTGTTTATTACGAAGTAAATTTTTTTTATAAATTACTCACTGGAGTAGAGTAAAATTGATCTATAAATGCATTTATTTCGGGGCGTGCTAATAATTTGAAAACAATGCACTTCATTGCTGCAATTTTGCGACTGCATCGAATGAAATATGTACAAACTGCAAAAGTCTTTAATCGCGGGGTAGTGGTGCATATAATATTAAATAAATATTTATTTGAAAGTAATAAGTGTCTTTGAGTAAAATGCGAACTTTTCTGACTACGCTGATAAGTACAGGACTGTATGTATTACCACTGCGATTCCCAGGCCGCATGGAATGTGCACAACTAAAGCGCAAAAGTCTTTAATTGGCGTAATTGTTTATTGCGAATTATATTTTTTTTATTAATAACTCAGTGTAGTAGAGTAAAATGGATCTATAAATGCATTTATTTCGGGGCGTGCTAATAATTTAAAAACAATGCACTTTATTGCTGCAATTTTGCGACTGCATCGAATGAAGTATGTGCAAATTGCAAAAGTCTTTAATCTCGGAGTAATGGTGTATATAATATTAAATAAATATTTTTTAAAAACTAATAAGTGTCTTTGAGTAAATGACGATTATTTACGACTACGCTGATAAGTTCAGAACTGCATGTTTTCTCACTGCGATTCTGCCGCATGGAATGTAAATAGCTAAAAAGCCAAAGTCTTTCATTAGCGTCGTTGTTCACTAATATTAAGTAATTCATTTACGAATGCTTATCATTGAGGGTATGAAATAGCACTCAACTTGAGAGATTTTCCATACAGGTTTTGTTATAAAAAATCTAATTGTTATGTGCATTGTAAGAATTGAAGATGTTTGCGCTTCCCGATTATCCGGTCCGACTTCCTTAAATTACCCAGAATATAATGTGGTAATTTTTCCAGAGACAGTGATGTACATTTTGCCCTTTACAATAATTATTTGTTAGTGAATAATGACTTTTTAACAATTATTTGTTAATTAGTGAAAATTAAATTGCTATGCTCAATTGACTAATGAAAGATCTTTGCACTTCCGTTACACCCACTTTGGCTTCTCTACCTTGGCAAAAGTGTGCGATAACAAGGGAGTAAGAGATATTAGCATAAGTAAAATATTTAACTTATAATAAATTTGCTGATAAATTTATTATATAAAAAAGGCAAGACAACAATTTCCTTGTTAAAATTTTTCTTAGAATATGTAAAGTAAAAATTGAAGATCTTTGCGCTTTCCCGATTTCGTTAAATTACCCAGAATATACTGTGTTGATTTTTCCACGGTTAGTTATTAATATTTTTTCCTTTTTAACCGTCAATTGTTTATTTACATTTAAATGTGTTTACTAAGATTGATAATTAAAAATTGTTCCGCTTTCTTTAACCTCGATGTGACTCTTGTACTCTGACGTTAGTATGCAGTGAGAACGGGGTAAGAGATATCGGCCTCGTACAATTTACTTGTTAATAATACGTCTAATATATATAATAATAATAACTATTGTCTTTATTTATTAAATTATTGAGAAAAAAATACGTTCATCACAGTTGCTGTAAAAAGTATCATAGCATATTGTGGGTAATTTATGGAAACAACTGGCCGCGGAATGAGAACGCGCAAAAATCTTTAATCTTTACTATGTACATAATAATTAAAATTTTTGATAAGTACATTATTGTCCAAAGTCTTTCTCAATTAACATATTAATAAACAATTGATTATTCTTAGCTGAAATATTTAACATGCACCAATACCTCTTATCAAATTTTCATTGCATACTTTAGTCGAGGTACACGAGCTAAACGGCGAACAGTATCTCATTTTGGTTTTTCTTGCTTTAAAATCAAATATCTTTTGATCTAATCGATGATTCGTCGTGATTCTTTTTTAAATTGAAGCTCAGATAATCAGGTATTTTGAAAAAATATTTAATAATGCCTTTTGAAGATATATAAATCAGGAAAAATTGGCGAAGTTGATAACTTTTGCAAATATCTAAAAAGACTTACTTCATCTTAATGAAATTTGTATTTTATAATTTGTAAACCTAATATCCGATGTAATAGGTCATACTTGACTTGCTTCAGTGTCTAAACGTTTTCTGGATTTTTTCTCTTTTCAATGAATGAGCAGAACTGTATAAAAATGCCAAAATTCTGATTTCTTTCAATTTCTGAGGATCTAGTTTCATTCTGAATACCTATTAAACTAATTATGAATAAAATATTATTAATTAACAATTATATATACTATTGAATCCATAAACTCCTGTACACTGTAAATTCATAACCTTAACCTCGACAAACTTTAATCCCGTGATCCTTTAACTCCACAAATGCTTAAACTTATCAATTTCTATACCCATAAACTCCTAAAACCTTGATTCTATAAACGCTTGTATCCATAATCCTTCATATCCTTCTCCTTGCAAACCCTTAATCCCGTAAATACAGTAAACTCGTAGACCTTTTCATCATTAATTTTTTAATCCATAAACCTCTATCCCCTTTAACCTATAAGTATCTGATCCCAATCGGCCAATCGACTTTCATTCACCCTTGCATTCAAACACACTTATAAATAATTATTCTATTTTATAACAATTATAGACCCTATTTTACAACTTGCTAAATGTTTTTTACACAAGACCTCAACACATTTTTTTTAATAACATCGAATAACAAAGTAATCAAATTTTAATTTAACTATATGTATACATTCAAGATTCTTTACAAGAATCTTCAAGAAAATCTGGACTATCAATGGTATCTTGAGTACTAATACTTTCTTCGTGTTCAACATTTTGCCTAAAAAGTAATAGGGCAACATTTAAATTCTGTCTTTGTCTATCTTATTTTTATAGAAAGCAAATTGCTAATTGTATAGAATAAAAATCATTTTTTCAATCTCTGCCTTATTGAAAATTTTTCTCAAAATCTTACATAAGATTTTACGTAAGATCTTAAATAAGATTTTACGTAAGTTCTTACGTAAGACCTTACATAAGATTTTACGTAAGATCTTACATAAGATCTTGTATCAGATCTTGCATTAGATATTGTATTAGATCTTGCGTTAGATCTTGCCTAAAGTAATATATAAAATTTTATCATTGATTTTTAACCAAGCACTTACATAAGATCTTACATAAGATATTGACTACAATCAAAAAATAATGATGTGTTTTAAGATCTTATTTAAGATCTTACGTAAGATCTTATCTAAGATTTTATGCAAGATCTTATGTAAAACCTTACTTAAGATCTTGTATCCCATTCAGTGTAAGATCTTAAATAAACCATTAACAAAAAATATTTTTGGTATATGAAATCACAATCTTGTATAAGATCTTACACAAGACCTTATACAAGACTTTACACAAGACCTTACATAAAATCTTACACAAGATCATCTATAAGACCTTTGAAATGAACTCTTTTTCATTGCCATATAAATTTTTTTTATGATAAGTAACTCAAGGTCTTACGCAAGATCTTGTATAAAATCTGGTACAAAACCTTGAGTAACTTATTATAAATGAATTTATAAGGTAATAAAAATAAGATCTTGTGCAAGATTTTATATAAAATTGTTTGTAAAATCTTATGCAAGATCTTGTGTGAGAACTGGTGTTAGTTCTTGAGTAAATTATCAACAACAAACAATCCGTATGTCTGTGAAAGCAAGATCTTGTATAAGGTCGTGTATAAGATCTTGCGTAAGATCTTACGTAAGGTCTTGTGTAGGATCCTATGTAAGATCTTATGCAAGATCGTGCCTTTGTGAATTAAAAAATTTTTTTGTTAATGGTTTACTTAAGATCTTACACCAAATCTATCACAAGGTCTTACTTAAATGTGAATATTTCACAATCAATGAAAATAAATGATATTTACTTGTGTCTGAGATATCTATTCATTTCGACAGTAACTGGTTTCTCCCATTGGCCGTTTAATCGATTTTCAATATATATTACTGAATTATATTGCAACAATTTCCTAATAATAATTAAAATAATTCAGAAATATTCCAAAAAAATATTTCATGAAAGATTTCTGAATTATTTCACCAGAAATTTTCAGAAATATCAAACATTAAAATAATTCTGAAATGTTTTCCGAATATTCCAAAGAAATATTTTATGAAAGATTTTTGAAATATTTCAGAATTATTTTATTAAAAATTTTCGGTAAATATTTAACACTGACATAATTAACAAATAATTGAGAAATATTTAAAAGAAATATTTTTTGGAAGATTGGTGGAATATTTTAGAATTATTTCGCGAAAAATCCTCAGTAAATTAGAGGTCAAGAAATCATTCGGAAATATTCCAAAAATATTTCAAAAAAATATTTCATGAAAGATTTCAGAAATATTTTGGAAGTTTTTTGTGAAATATTTTAATGAAAGAAATTCGGAGACATACATTTCTTCCAGGAATATTTCATTGGAAGATTCCTGGAAAATTTCAAATCTTTGTGCCAATATTTCGGAAATATTCCGGAAATATTTCATGCTGTGTGGGTTGTGTGTGTACGCGTGTATGTATACAATTAATATACATAATCTTGAAAAGCGAAAAATAGAGTATTAGCATTTAATTTCTAAAATTTATGCGTTTATGCTTTGGTAATATCAATTTTTTAAAGGGTTAAAAGTAGAGTGCAGCTTCATAATTAGCGATTCGACAATAAAATAAGAATAATTAAGATGATGAAAATAATCGAGTTTTACAGGTATTCAGAGTTACATCAAATACTGAGCAGATGAAGAAACTCGAACTCTAGCGTTTTTATACATTTCTGCTCATTTATTGAAAAAAATTTTATACACAGAATGAATCAACTCTAGTATGACCTAATACATCGGATATTATATAGGATATTAATATAGGAAATTATAGATTCAAGGGTTAACGGGATTAAGAAATTAGGAGATTATAGGTATAGGAGTTTATAATTTTAAATTTCTATGGGTTACAGGGGTTATCAGACTACAGTTTTGCGAGGTTAAGGTTATGGGTTCAGCTGTTTATATGTTAACAGGAATAGGGGTTTATGGGTTTGGAAATTTAATGATGAAAAGGTCTACGAGTTTGAAGGCCAACGAATTTAAGGATTTATATTATGAGTTTACTGTATTAAGGGATTAAGGGTTTGCGAGGTTCAGGGTTAAGGGGATTATAGGTTCAAGAGTTTATACTATTACGGGATCAAAGGTTTGCTAGGTTAAGGGTTTCGGGGATTATGGGTTCAAGAGTTTATAGAATAAAGAGTTTACAAGTTTACTGTATTACTGGATTAGGGGTTTGCGAGGTTAACGGTTTAGGGAATTATAGGTTCAAGAGTTTATAGAATCAAGAGTTTACAAGTTTACTGTATTTACGGGATTAAGGATTTGCGAGGTTCAGGGTATGTATTCAAGAGTTTATAGAATCAAGGTATTAGGAGTTTATGGGTATAGAAATTGATAAGTTTAAACATTTGTGGATTTAAAGGATCACGGGATTAAAGTTTGTCGAGGTTAAGGTTATGAATTTACAGTGTATAGGAGTTTATGAATTCAATAGTATGTATATAATTATTAATTAAAAATGTTTTATTCATAATTAATTTAATAGGTATTCAGAATGAAACTAGATTCTCAGAAATTGAAAAGAATCAGAATTTTGGCATTTTTATACAGTTCTGCTCATTCATTGAAAAGAAAAAAGATCCAGGAAACGTTTATAAGATGAAGCAAGTCAAGTATGACCTATTACATCGGATATTAGGTTTACAAATTATAAAATACAAATTTCATTAAGATGAAGTAAGTCTTTTTAGATATTTGCAAAATTTATCAACTTCGCCAATTTTTCCTCATCTATATATCTTCAAAAGGTGTTATTAAATATTTATCCATGATTCGTGATTACCTGAGCTTCAATTTAAAAAAAAATCACGACGATTCATCGATTAGATCAAAAGTTATTTGATTTTAAAACAAGAAAAACCAAAATGTCACACTGTGCGGCGGGTAGCGAAAGCGCAAAGATCTTTAATCATAAATCCTGGTAAACAAATTTAACTTTAAATAAACAAGTGATTGATAAAAAGGACAAAATGTTGGTCGCTGTCTCTGTAAAAATTATAACAGCATATTCTGGGTAATTTAAGGAAGGCGGGCCGGGTAAACGGGAAAGCGCGAAGATCTTCAATTTTTACTCTGAATATACTAAGCTTAATTTAGCAAGGAATTTATTGTCCTGGTTCTTTTTATTAATGTGTTGAGCAACAACTTATTTATTAAGTAAAATATTTAACCTATGCCATTACCTGTTACTAACTTGTTATCATACACTCTTGCCAAGGCAGAGATGCCAAAGTGGGGGTAAGGAAAGTGCAAAGATCTTTCATCGGTAAGCTGAGCATAGCAATTTCATTATTCACTAACAAATAATTATTGTAAAGGGCAAAATGTTCATCACTGTCTCTGGAAAACTTACCACGGCATATTCTGGGTAATTTGCAGAAGTCGGGCCGGGTAATTGGGAAAGCGCAAAGATCTTCAATTTTTACTCTGCATATTCTAAGAAAAATTTTAACAAGGAAATTATTCTCTTGATTATTTCTATTAATGTATTTATCAAAAACATTCTTTTTTAAGTAAAATATTCAAATTATGCCAATACCGCTTACTCCCTTGTTATCGCACACTTTTGTCAAGGCCGAGAATCCAAAGCGGAGGTAACGAAACCGCAAAGATGTTTCATCGGTAAGCTGAGCATAGCAACTTAATTTTTTCTGTAACTAATAATTCTTAAAAGAGCGAAACGTGCATCACTGGCTCTGTGAAAATTACCACAGCATATTCTGGAACCTCCCTAAACTTGGCATGGACATTTTCTATTTAGGTTATATAAACTAATAGATAATTTGCCGTAATTTATCCGTGAAGTCGAAAAATTTGCCCCGGATTTATTTTTAAAAATAATCGGGTACCCTGCTAACTTTGGAAAAAGTTAGCAGGGTACCCCCTTAAAACTACCAAGGAAGCATTCCACGTCATTGGGACAGGGCTTAAAATTTGCCGCTTTTTTGCCGTAAAACAACCCTACACTCAGATTTAGACGAAAATTTTTTTAAGCGCTCATAAGCGCCAGAATACTCTAACTCAACATGAAGTTGGCAGGGTACTCCCGTAAAATCCACTAGACTAGATCGTACACTATTGGGTTAGGGCTCAAAATTTGCCGTAAATAATCCGAAAATTATCCGTCGAGGCGAAAAAATTGCCGCAGATTTATTTAAATTTAAATAACCGGGTCCCTGATAACTTTGGAAAAAGTTAGCAGGGTACCCCTCTTTAAACTATCAAGGCAGCATTTCACATCATTGGGACAGAGCTTACATTTTGCCGCTTTTTTGCCGTAAAACAAACCCTCTCACATTTACTCCAAACATTTTGTACCGCTCATAAGTGCCAGAATTTTCTAACTCAAGATAAAGTTGGCAGGGTACCCCCTTAAAACCCACAAAACTCCATCCTATACTGTTAGGTAAGGGCTCAAAATTTGCCGTAAATAATCCGCAAGTTATCCATCGAGATAAAAAATTGCCGCGGATTTATTTTTAAAAATAATCGGGTCTCTGCTAATTTTGGAAAAAGTTAGCAAGGTACCCAGTTAGTTTTAAAAATAAATCCGCGGCAAATTTCTCGCCTCGACGGATAATTTACGGATAATTTACGGTAAATTTTGAGCCCCTACACAATAGTCTAGAACGCAGTTTAGTGTATTTTATTGGGGTGCCCTGCCAACTTCATTTTAAGGTGGAAAATTCTGGCGCTTTTGCGCGGTACAAAATGTTTCAAGTAAATCTGAGAACAGTGTTGTTTTACGGCAAAATAGCGGCAAATTTTAAGACCTGTCCCAATGACGTGGAATGCTTCCTTGATAGTTTATGAGGGGTAAGTTGCTAACTTTTTCCAAAATTAGCAGGGACCCGGTTAGTTTTAAAAATAAATCCGCGGCAAATTCTTCGCTTCGACGGATAATTTACGGACTATTTACGGCAAATTTTTAGCCCCTACACAATAGTGTAGGATCTAGTCTAGTGGATTTTACGGGAGTACCCTACCAAATTCATCTTGAATTGGAAAATTATGGCGCTTATGCACGGTAAAGGGTGTTTCAAGTAAATCTGAGTGCAGGGTGGTTTTACGGCAAAAAAGCGGCAAATTTCCAATCCTGTCCCAATGACGTGGAATACTTCCTTAACAGTTTTAAGGGGGGTACCCTGCTAACTTAACCCTAAGTTAGCAGGGTACCCGGTTATTATTAAAAATAAATCCACGGCAATTTCGTTGCCTGTACGGATAATTTACGGCAAATTGTGAGCCGTAACCCAATAGTCTAGGATCTAATCTAGTGTATTTTACGTGGGTACCCTGCCAACTTCATCTTGAATTGGAAAATTCTGGCGCTTATGGGCGGTAGAAAATGTTTCAAGTAAATCTGAGTACAGGGTGGCTTTACGGCAAAAAAGCGGCAAATTTCAAACCCTGTCTCAATGATGTGAAATGCTTCCTTGGTAGTTTTAAGGGGGTACCCTGCTAACTTAACCCTAAGTTAGCAGGGTACCCGGTTATTTTTAAAAGTAAATCTGTGGCAATTTTTTCGCCTGTACAAATTATTTACAGATAATTTACGGCAAATTTTGAGCCCTAACCCAATAGTGTACGATCTAGTCTAGTGGATTTTACGGGAGTACCCTGCCAACTTCATGTTGAGTTAGAGTATTCTGGCGCTTATGAGCGCTTAAAAGAATTTTCGTCTAAATCTGAGTGCAGGGGTGTTTTACGACAAAAAAGCGGCAAATTTTAAGCCCTGTCCCAATGACGTGGAATGCTTCCTTGGTAGTTTTAAGGGGGTACCCTGCTAACTTTTTCTAAAGTTAGCAGGGTACCCGATTATTTTTAAAAATAAATCCGTGGCAAATTTTTCGACGTCACGGATAATTTACGGATAATTTACGGAAAATTATCAATTAGTTTATATAACCTAAATAGAAAATGTCCATGCCAAGTTTAGGGAGGTTATTCTGGGCAATTTAACGAAATTAGGTTGGGTAATCGGGAAAGCGCAAAGATCTTCCATTTATACCATGCATATACTAAGAAAATTTTTAACAAGGAAATTATTGGATTGCCTTTTATATTAATGTATTGATCAACAACTTTCTTTTTAAGTTAAATATTTAACTTGTGCCATTACCTCTTACGCCCTTGTTATCGTACACTTTTGTCAATGCGGAGAAGCCAAAGCGGGGGTATCGAAAGTGTAAAGATCTTTCATCAGTCAACTGAGCATAGCAATTTAATTTTCCCTAATTAACAAATAATTAAAAAAAAGGGCAAAAAGTTTATCACTAGCTCTGGAAAAATTATTGCAGCATATTCCGTGTAATTTACGGAACCGAAGAAATCGAGGAATTGTGATGCGCAAACATCTTCAATTTTCACTACGCATATAACAATTAGATTTTCTATAAGTAAACCCGTACGGGAAAATCTCTCAAGATGAGTGTTATTTCGTACCCTGAACTGAAATTTATTCGAAAATGAATTATTTAATATTAGTGAACAAAGACGCGAATGAAAAACTTTTGCACTTTAGCTATCTACATTGATTGCAGACTAAAAATCGTAGTAGTGCACACACTAGTCTTCTATATTATCAGCGTATTCAGAAATAAATGAAGTCTACTTATGGACACAAAATAGTTATAAAAAAATATTTATATTATATTATATAAACCATTACCCCGCGATTAAAGACTTTTGCACATTGCACATACTTCATTGGATGAAATCCGAAAATTGCATAGATGAAGTATATGGTTTACTAATCATACGCGTACTCAGAAAAGATCCATTTTACTCTACTACACTGAGTTATATATAAAAAAAATGTAATTCACAATAAACAATTACCCCAATTAAAGACTTTTGCACTTTCGTTATTCCCATTCCACGCGGCCTGAGAATCGCTGTGATAATACATACAGTCCTGTACTTATCAGCGTAGTCAGAAAAGTTCGCATTTTACTCAAAGACACTTATTACTTGCAAATAAATATTTATTTAATATTATATGCATCACTACCCCGCGATTAAAGACTTTTGCAGTTTGTACATACTTCATTCGTAGCAGTCGCAAAATTGCAGCAATGAAGTGCATTGTTTTTAAATTATTAGCACGCCCTGAAATAAATGCATTTATAGATCCATTTTACTCTACTACACTGAGTTATTAATAAAAAAAAAATATAATTCGCAATAAACAATTACGCCAATTAAAGACTTTTGCGCTTTCGTTGTGCACATTCCATGCGGCCTGAGAATCGCAGTGGTAATACGAGTACATACAGTCCTGTACTTATCAGCGTAGTCAGAAAAGTTCGCATTTTACTCAAAGACACTTATTACTTTCAAATAAATATTTATTTAATATTAGTTGCACCACTACCCCGCGATTAAAGACTTTTGCAGTTTGTACATACTTCATTCGATGCAGTTGCAAAATTGCAGCAATGAAGTGCATTGTTTTCAAATTATTAGCACGCCCCGAAATAAATGCATTTCAATCGAAAACACTTAGCGACTTATCCGAAAATCAATTATTTAATATTAGTGAACAATGACGCGAATAAAAGACTTTTGCACTTTAACTATGTACATTCATTGCAGACTGAAAATCGGCACGGGGCATCTCGTAGACTTGTATATTATCAGCGTATTCAGAAATAAATGAAGTCTAAATATGGACACATATTAGTTATAAAAAATATTTATATTATATTATATAAACCATTACCCCGTGATTAAAGACTTTTGCACTTTGTACATACTTCATTGGATGTAGTTCGAAAATCGCCTAAATGAAGTACATGGTTTTCCAATCATATGCATACTCTGAAAAAAATGAATTTTACTGTAAAACACTTAGATGTTTAAAAAAAATTGAATCCAAAATAAACATTTACGTCAATTAAAGTCTTTTGCACTTTAGCTATCTACGTTAATTGCAGACTGAAAATCGCCGCAGTGCATCTCGTAGTCTTCGTAGTCTTCTATATTATCAGTGTATTCAGAAATAAATGTAGTCAACTCATCGATAAATATTAGATTACAAAGCATATGTATTTAATATGATATAAACCAGAACCCCGCGTTTAAAGACTTTTGCACTATGCACATACTTTATCCTATACAGTCCGAAATCACGGCAATGAAAAACATTGTTTTCTAATTATGTGCATACTCATATACATACTTTTGCAGAAACCCCCATTCTATTGAATTATCAGTTTAGACATAAATAAATTCAATTTACTCAAAAACACTTATTAGTTTATCAAAAAATTAATTTTTTTGTAATTATCTGTGTACACAGAAATAAATGCAATTTACAAGGACGCTTAGTTGTTTATCCGAAAAAAAAATATTTGATATTAAATAAACAATTAGGCGAATTAAAGCTTCTATCAGATATTAAAAAATTCATCAACATCGGAGTACATAATGAAAAGCCTTAAAGAAATCGCGAGTGCCACCATTTGGCGTCTGATCTTACCTGAGTTTACGGAAACTATAGCATCCACGCTGTTTTACCTGCCGAGTCGGCAAACGACGTAGCGCTGAAGCGTGATCAACTCATTATTCTTATAATTACTTTAATAACGGTAATAACTAATTATTTCCACTTTATATCGAATGCATACTTTATGTACATCATTAAACTATCTTATTTTACTATTTTTAAGTGACAATAAGTCTATTTTTAAAAGAAATCATGTTACAATGATGGATTTTTAAAATTGAAAAAATATAGATAAAGAAATATAAATAATTATTTCTGTCATTGTAACTTGTTTACTTGTGATTTAAGATAATTTATCAGGGTATAAAAAAATTTTTTTGGATATATTTTTTTTGGGTAAAAATTACATTATTTGAATTTCGCGCTGCCTCCACTTCTGTCGGGCGTCGGTTTTGGCTGCGCTGGTGATGACCCAGCCGGGGTTAGGTTAAGTAGCGCGTGAACCGATAGCGGTTTATTTAAATAAATTAGAAATAAATAAATGAATAAAAATATAATAAACGCGGATTGAAATAAGGATGTTTTGATTAACAACGACACTTTCTCTCTGCGTCTAATCCGGGCTTGAGACCGGCTACGGCTGCATTAAAAGTGTTTGAAACGAGAAATAACGAGGAGAATGAAATAAATGAATATCGTGAGAAAACCCATGTGTCCTTTAGCACGCCTAGACTCTGACTGACTTTACTCGTGGTCTACAAATTCGTTGTAGCCCTATTGAGCTACTCTCCTCCTCCGGTCCCTTTTTTTTGTATATGCATTCTAGAGGCTGTTGCCAGCCACATGTTGTCGTGCAAGCGACACGCTTTTCTTCCCGGAAAAGCACTTGAACTCGGACCCCCCAATATCGCGTAGTACAGAGGTTCTTTGTTGTTTAGTGAGCGTGTTTTCTTTGCCTTTCTAAATAAACACGTATTATTTTATTTGAATATTGGTGCATATAAATGACGAATAACACGTGACGTATTATTATTACCTTACACCTATACCTCGCTTTCATTATTGTCAAAGAAAACTACCACCGCGCTTAGAAGAGCGCTGCTGTCCCCATCAGAAAACGGCGAAAACATGGACGCCGCGGGAGCAGATTCTCATAAGATTTACATGGAGAGCATATTTATAAATTGATTTACAAGTTTTATGCGTGACTAAAAAACTTATTAATGTCGTTGTATATACTATATGAAGGTATACTATATCGGATGGTTTTTTTGTCACAATATTAAACTTGTATTTCAATTACTACAAACTTTTCCCGTGTAAATACTATAGAGAAGCTACACTGTAAAAAATTTTGCGGAAGATCGCCGTATTTTTATGGAAAAATTACACTCTTGAACGATGCAAAGTTACATCGATTGTGTGAAAGAACAGATTAACTGTAATTTTACTCTACTGAGCGAGGGTCCTTTTTTGCCAGCAGTATTTTTCTCGTGCTGGGCGATGCGATTTTACCGTGCGCATTCTGGAGCGTCTCCGGTAAAAGTACCTGAACGTGTAAAGTTCCCCTAACCCTGTGTTTTTACTGGACATAGAAAGAATAAAAAGAGTTAGGCTATGTTACGTTGCACCATGGAAGCACGTGTTTTAGTTTCAGAGTTCTTTAACGGTGCCAAAAAGAATGTCAAAAATAGTCTATTTTAGAAAAAATCTATGTAGTTAAAAACTACATCAATTAATAATAGCATGTACTTTTGTAAGAATACTTCAATGTTTCATGAATAATTTGATACTGTTTTGTATACAAAAAATTATATTTTATACTTTTCCATAAGTTTTAGATAGCTTCAGTTAAATAACTTAATTTTAGAAACTTAATTACCTATGTTTGTTCTAGTTTTATGCGCTGTATAAATTTTTTGTAGATTTACTATTATCACCGTTGGAAAAAACAAATTGAATAAAGTCAATTTTGTAAATTTATTACAGTAAGAGTAGAGTAAATCTGAGAATAGTAAATCAACAAATCATTTTTTACATTAAGAATTTTGAAAATTCATATGTACAATATATATATTTTTAATATTAAAAAATAAACATTGTTCATTTCATTCCCTGCTTCACTGATTTACATTAAAAAATTGTTATATTGATTATTATGCGTAATATTATTTTTATTACGGTTCGAAACGCCTCATCGCTGTATTTTTACTACATGTCGTGTAAAGTTACAGCATTACGGTAATTTGTAAAGAAAATATGTTCTTACATGTAAATTTACCGCAATACCGTCACTTTACCATTTAAGTGGGATATTTACCGCGCTCAGCGTAGGTCTCCACGCGTTCCCCACGCTCAACGATGTAATCTTCCGCAAAATTTTTTACAGTGTACCCCCGCGGCGACCATGTCTGTTAGTTCATTCAAATCCGCTAGTGTTGCATTGCAAATTTAAACTCCCATAACGTCTAAAATTTACATAGTAACATCAAAATCGAGGGTTATTATGATTTTACTTAGTGTAAAGAACAGTAGACAACAGCGTTTGTATTTATTAATAGCTTTTATAGCTTTAATAGCTTCAAACGCTTTTTATTATGAAATATTATTATAATTGACAAATAGAAAACGGTACAACTGACGGTCATATAACCGTTTCTTAGCCTCATCGACGGCTTCATCTCGCGTCGTATTTTTCATTATACGTCGAGATTTCATAAAAAATCGTACATTGCGTCCTTGATAATCATTTATTATTATGTAAAGAATAGTGGACAACGACATATTTGTATTACAAATGCCTACAAATTTCTATTTTTATGATGCAAGTTTTGGAGGTTAGGTAAAATTTCCACCAATCAGGTGCAAAAGTTGAAGGGGACACAGGGGGCCACCCAATGGTACCAACGACCTTGACCTTGAACTCGATTTTTAAGCTCATTTGAAGGTTACAGTGTTTTTTTAAATGGGAACCCCTATTTTTGACACCGGAATCGGGTAGAGCGGGAAAATTTACATCTGAAATGATATTTCAAGTTTGCTTTAGTGACCTTCAGAAGGTCATTTAAAAAACACTGTAACCTTCAAATGCCCTTGAAAATCAAGTTCAAGATTAAGGTCGTTGGTACCATTGGGTCCCCCTCTGTCCCCTTCAACTTTTTTAGAGGTCATTTTTTGATATCATTTGTTTTTACCTGCGTGGATGGATTAAAATGAAACACCCTGTATATAGAGCTTTTGTCGAACTGAAAACATTTTTTTTATCAAAATTCCATTATTGGAAAAGTAGTTTTTGGCAACTAAAAAAAAATTCGACAAAATAGTGAAAATTATTTTGTTTGTTATCAGATTTGAATTTTGAATGTCTCATTTTGTTCCTTGAAAAATTTCAGGGGGACTTACCCATATAAAAATTGTATGTCATCGGATAACCTGCAAAGTGGTTTATAAGTTCGTACATATGTTTTATAAACAATTGGACGTAACTTTGCAGGTTACCCGATGATATACAATTTTTATATGGGTATACCCATATTATACTGACAATTTTCAAGGAATAAAATGAGACCTTCTAAATTAAAATCGGATAACAATCATAAAAGTCTCCACCGTTTCGAATGTTTCTTTAGCTTCTAATAATTACTTTTGCAATAACAGAATTTCGATAGAAAAAAATGTTTAGGTTGACGAGGATAGGGTAGATTGGGGTAAAATGAGACACTGGGTATAATGAGACAGTTGCAATAAGTAGTGTCTGAAGTGGTACCACCTTTCTGGCTGCTATATAATTTATTCTTATACGTATTACGAAGTAATTTACGACTTATGTTTAACGTATAGCTTAAAACTGATAATGAAGTTAATGAAGTGAATTTTTGGGCTATTTTCTAAGATATAAAAATTCAAGAAATCAGCTTTTTTCAAATCTGTTAGCAATTATATATCTTTTATTTATTGTCGAAATCAGAATAGGCTGTCTTTTAGCTTATTTTTAACTTTATTTTTCTTTTTGCAAAATTTAATTTGATCGAGTTTAAACGAAGTTATAGTACAAACAGTAAGTATATGTCTTATTATATCCCAACGTTTTTAGAAACCGCTATTTTTAAGTTAAAAAGAAAATTACAGATTTTTATTATAATACAACATTTAATCCCAAATTAATACATAGTATTATTCTTTGGATAGTTAAAAAGTAATGATATATTGATTTTTTTCAAATAAGGCACTTATAGAAATATTGGAGTCCATTTCACTTTACTGTCTCATTATACCCCAGTCTACCCTACCTTGTTTTATACTATATTGATTTAAATGTAATTAGGAGTGATTAAACTGTAATAAAAAATGTTTTTATTTTGAGGTCAGTATGGCGATAGAACCTCCTTAAAATGGTTTAAAGAATTGAAAAGAAAATAAAAAATCGATTTTTTGGTCAATAAATGGTAGGGGGGATCCCTAAGGTGGTATGCTACTTTGACATTTAAGAAATTAATGATTTTTCGGGATTTTTTTTCAATAAAATAAATTAGATATCAATATATATCTTTTTGGTACTTATTATATAATTTCTTGAGAGTACACATTTTTTTGTTTATCTTTACCCTCGTACATATATTCACATAAGAAAAAATTTTAATAAAATATAAGATGATTTCTTAAAAAAAAACAATTCGTACAAAAAAGTAAAAAGTAATTTTGATTTCAAGACAATTACTTTTAAAAGTATTTTCTATTTATGCAAAACTAACAAGAAAAGCGTGGGGCGGAAATTTTGTGTTTTTAGAATATGTTTGATTGCTTGCCATTTTACGAAATCGACACGAATTTAGGTCTACCACGTCTCAAACTTTTCATCTTAAATAGACCTTTAATTCCTTTTTTAGTACGTTCAAAACCGTTAAGGGGAGGTCGGTGTCCCATACCTCATACCCAGTTAGCAACATTATCGATTTTTCGTTTTACGCAGTAAATATTTACTTTAATAAAATTTTACGAACGTACGCACATTCTTAGCGATAAATAGATTGTTTCTCGCTTCGCTCGTGCGAAAACCCTCGAGCAAGGTAGAAAAACACCTCCCACAACAGTCTCATACGATATTTTATAGCACAACAACCTCAAAATCGACAATAAAGTTGGCATTTTGAGGTTAGTGTGCTATAAAAACTTTATTTTGTGCAGCTATTTCTTTGTCCATATATATGACGTTACTACATGGGATCTTTTCAATTGAGTAAAAATGTAATTTAATCTAACAAAATATTTGGATAAATCATAGAATATATCAAAATGCTTTTGCAAATAAATAGTTATTATACTATTGAAATTATTAAAAAATTAAACTTTTATTAAGTAAGCCTATACTGAAATTTGGTCAAAAAAATAGTTTTTATACATTATTGCATAGTCTCAGCATAGTATTTGTTAAAGATGTTTCGAAAATATTGTCGAATTTAGTTTTTCGAAAATCATTTTTTTTATTATTTATTTAAAGAAAAATTTATTTTTATTTTTTATTAAAACACAAAATAATTTAAAAAATAAAACTAAATTGGACATTTTTTTTTAAATAATTTTTATTGGATAAGACAAAAGTGTATGCGCATAGAGCAGTTTATATCTTTAATTATAAAATTTAAATATTGACTAAAACACGAATTTTATTTTATGACCACATGTATAGTACGTACTATCGAGTACGAAAAATAAAAAAAGTTCGAAAATACAGGATTAGAACTTTTCTGTATATACATACCTTAAGTACTTTTAAAATTATTCAAAAATTCAAAATATTTCGGCTTATATGATTTCTACCAATTAAATTTGTGTTGACAAAAAAATGTTTCTTTTTCATACCTAATAAATACAATTCATTTTTATCGTGTCATAGCAAAAGTACTAAAGATATTTAAGGGAATGTCGAACCCAATTACAGATTCCTACATCGTGCTTTTCATTATTCTAACCCAATTTTTTGTTTTCATTAACGATTTCGATCATCTGGTTTTTGTAACACCAATAATAATGAGAAATACAAAAATGTTCGTAAGTACGTAACTGAATACTACCGCAGAGCCACTAGAAAAACATCTTTCAAGTACTTTTCAAACCCTAAAGAATAGAAAAATGTAATGAAAAATATTGATTTTCTTGATATATTATTAAATTTAATTAAAATTATTATTATATTGTTTAATAATATTTATTGTTTATTTTTTTGTTATAAATAATCTAAATGGTCTAACCCGCAACGTGATAACCGAGTTAAATGTGCGCGCTCCTAAAATGGATCTAAAAATGGATTGTCGTTTTTAACATTAAAAAAATGAATTTTCACCAAGTTTCAATCTAATTGGCTGCCATGGGGCTATATTGAATATAATTTCAGATCTTTGAAAGTTTTATTTATAACATGTTAGAATATTTCAATTTTATAGATAAGTAAATTGTGGTTGATTGCAGTTGAACTGCAAAGTTGTTCTGGGTTCAACTTCAACCTTCGATATTATACAACAGTAGTGTTAACTTTAATTATTGGTGGTTTCTGATCATTGATTTAATTTTCATTTGACGGTCCTTAAGAAGACAGACGTTACTCCGGTATATAAGAATAAGAGAGATTTTCATCTTAGAAGCCATCGAATTTATTACTGAACGCGGCCTTTGAAAGAGGATAATTGAGAATTTCTTAGCAGACCTTGCTAAGGGTAGTATAAAGACAGCTTTAATGAGGCATGACGTTACATGCCTTTGACTGACGTATTGATCAAAGAACAGCCCCAGTGCCGGTCTTAAGGGTGGGCGAGCGGATTGTCGCTTTTTAAATTGCAAATTGCTTAGCTTGGGGTAGTAATATTAATGGTTTTATGGTTTACGGCTCTATTGTTTAAAACATTTTAAATGGGAAATTACTCGCGCTTTTTCGTGCCCATAAAGCGGACCAAAAGTCGTCATTTTCCAACCGGCGACGACAAAGTTACTTTACCGTGTCACGGAGGTTTCAAGGGGGCCAGCCTGAGTTAAATTCGAGTAGAAAGAGTAGATAGGTTTATAGATATAAAATTTATCATATTGGCTGTATCATTCGGATGGTACTTCGCAATTTAGAAGTCTCACTAACCGGCTTGGAAAATTATTATTGTTAATTTTTAATTTTCAACAAAATATTCCAGTTTTTTTTTTCAACGTTCTGGCGACGAGCCTAAGATAATCCGGAAACGTTCCATGCACGTGTTTAAGGAACGTTCTAGGCACGTGGTAGACTGTCGTAGACACGTGGCCTCAACGTTTCTACAACATGCCTTTGACACGCACGCGGACATTTTCTACGTTGGGGTAACGTTGCGGCAACGTTGCCGTAACGAGATGTGTTATCTTGTGTATAAGTATCCATGGGTACCATTTAGTAGGGTAGTAGTTTGAGTCATTTTCTAATAGCAACTCTACCCTGCTTCTCGAGTGCCTTGCGATTACCTAACGTTAACTAGCGCTCGCTTGTGATGACAGTGATTGATGAGGAAGCAGCGTAAGATCATTGAGATGATGCTGTGGCTGCAGTGGGGCTTTGGTGAGCCTGTTCAACTTAACCTCCATCTTGCTTCAGTCCTGGAGAGTGGTCTGAAGTCCACTCTAATATACCGCTATTCCTCTGGGGTGAGTTGATGAATTTAAGATCTGTCCACCAGTTGGAATTATGGAGTGATGATGAGCTTATACTTTCTCTGCTTGCCGGCTGGCACAGTGCACAGGGCTACATACTTTGCCGCATTGAGTGTAATCCCCAGCGTCTCTGCCAACTCTTATGTTGCCCGTAGAAGATATTCCATGCCGATATTGGTTGCTGAGCACATATCATCCACATGTGCGTGCCTCCTATCTCGTATTCTACATCGCGAGGTAAAGCTCGTAGAACATCGTTTTCGATGTGGAAGAATAACAACATGAAGAGTGGATGACCTTGTTTGACGCCCTTCATATCCTCGATAAGTCCCGATCGAGAGCTCTTAACTTCCAGAACTGTGGCACTGTTGTTGTAGACTTCGGCGATGTACGATGCAAATCCAGGTTACAGTTGATTCTTCTCCAGGATGACTATGATAGCCCCATGGCTCACGCTACATGAAAAGAAATATGAGATTGCATCACTCTCATGACATCACAATGGTACAGTGGTAATAAAGTGATGCAGCGCAGAGTTGAGACCCGAACGGCCCCAGTAATTTTTGTCTACACAGCTTCGGGGGATCGTCAATTGGTTTACTCATGACCGTACAGAATCGCGGCGGGCCTATATAAGCGAGTGGAAAGATGAAGCAGTGAACTTCGGTGAGTAACGCTAACTGATATTCGCCTTGTAAAGGCCTCCCATAAAAGCATCTATTTTACATGTCCCTGCTTGGCGCCACTGTGCACTTAACAAGGTGACTAGGCCCGCGGTGATGCTTTAGAATCGTATGTAGAACAACTTATGATCCTCTTCCACTCGACGAACCGCGAAGCTGTGCAAAAGTTGACCGCCCGGGAACCAACTCTGAGCTACCTTACTTCTAGCGTTAAGTGTACACTCTAAACCTAAAAGAATAAAAATTAACGTTAGGAAGAATAAAAACAGCATTTTATTCTTTTATCAAAGTATAAAACGCTGATTTTATTCTTCAGAAAATTTGACAATAACTTTAAAAGATTAAATTGTACAATTTATTCTTTTCTAAAGAATAAACTTCAGCTTTTATTCTGTTAAAAGAGTAAATGATGAATTTTATTCTTTACAAAAGAATAAACTCAAGGTATTATTCTTTATAGAAGATATATAAATATATGGGTGGTTCCATGTCAAGTGAGCATGTCAAAAAATAAAAATGTCTGATAATCTACAAAAATGTTGGTAACCTAGAGTACGTAAAAAAAATTTCAAACCCTAAGGTGTTATATGTCAAGGGCAATTAAAGGTTGAAAAATGCGTCTTTTTTAATATTTTTGGATTTTGCCAACATAGTCTAATTGTATGTATGTACGTATGTCCCCCCGATATTTAAGAAAGTATTTGACTAATAGAGCTGATATTTTAAACATGTCCTAATTATAGACACCACGTATATGTCCTAATTATCAACACCCTGTATATGTCCCAATTAACAACAGGCTGTATATGTGCTAATTACCGAAACCCTATACAGGTTATAATCATCGACGCCTTGAATATGTTCCCATTATCGAAATCGTGCATATGTCCTAAAAACCGACACCTCTATATGTCCCAATAATCCACATCCTGTATATGTTCCAATTACCAACATCCGTATATGTCCTAATTACTGACATCATGTATATGCTCTAATTACCGACACATTGTATGTGTACCAATTACCGACACCCTGGATGTGTCCTAATTACCGACATCATGTATATTTCTTAATTACCAACACATTGTATATGTACCAATTACCGACACCTTGTACGTGTTCCAATTACTGACATCTTGTATGTATACCGATATTCGATACCTTGTGTGACCTCATTATCCTTGCTCTGTATATGCCCCAATTACCTACACCACGTATGACCTAATTACCGACACTATGTATAAGTCCCAATTACCGACACTATGTATAAGTCCCAATTACCGACAGCCTGTATGTCCTAATTACCGAGACCCTGAATATTATGTAAGCGCCATTATAACGCTTTTTATACTCCCGCCTCAATATCAAGCCGGATCCTGGTCGTGGAAACGTGCGTTTATCCCACGTATGGAGATCTGACGCGAATCTGACCAGTTCTCCGTGTGCAGTTATAGCCGTACATACATATTCGCTATGTGCAGCACTTTGGCGCCCCACGTATTTTACATCATTACGTGGTGGATTTCAAAGATTGAATTTTTTACGTCAGATACACTTACGATCACCGCACAAAAACGGTTTGGTAATTTGTATACATACAATGTTTCGGTAATCAGGAAATATACATGATGTCGGTAATTTGGACATATCCAGGTTCTCGGTAATTGGTACACCTACTATGTCGGTAATTAGGACATATCCAGGGTGTCGGTAGTTGATACACATACAATGTGTCGGTAATTAGGGCATATAGATAAAGTCCGTAATTAGGACATATGCGGATGTCCGTAATTAGAACATATACTTTCAAGTACTTTCTTAGATATCGGGGGACATAAGTAGATATATAA